>CANXYI010087517.1:0-13009 GCA_948208565.1 Hura crepitans
TCTGCCAAAGATAGGTATTGGTCCCAGCTTCCTTTAAATTCAATATCACAATTGTGTAACATATCTTCTAGTACTTGTGTTACCCATTTTGATTGCCTATTTGTTTGTGGGTGAAATGCTATGCTGAAAGTTAGACAAGTACCTAAAGCCTCTTGTAACTTTTTCCAAAACCAGAAAGTAAATTGGGGGTCTCGATTTGAAATAATGGCAACTAACACTTTGTGTAACCTTAAAATCTCATTAATATATAATTAAGCTAACTTATCCAAGGAGTATGCCATTCTAACTAGGATGAAATGAGTTGTCTTGGTTAGCCTATTCATGATCACCTAAATTACATCATATCTATTCCTTGTCATTGGCAATCCTATGACAAAATCCATGGTGACCTTTTCCTACTTCCATTTTGGAATCGCCATAGGGTGTAGCAAACCAGAGGGAATTTCATGTTTAGCTTTCACCCACTGGCATGTCAGACGTCTAGCCATATACTTTACTACATCTTGCTTTATCTTTGGCCACCAATAGTAAGGTTTCAATTTTATGCACATCTTCGTGCTTCCTGGATATATAGAATAGGGAGTTTCATGGGTTTCCCTTAATATCTATGTTCTCATCTCATCTACCTTAGGCACACATAGTTTGTCATGAAAATATAAGCATCCATATGCCTTAATATCAAAATTAGGGGTCTTCCCCTCTTTAACCTTACTTACATCTGCATAAGATTATGTCTTTCATGGAAATATAAGCATCCATCTACTTTAATATCAAAATTAGGGGTCTTCCCCTCTTTGACCTTACTTACCATCTATATAAGATGATTATCTTGCATTTATGCCTCTCTTATCTACTTATTGAAGTTAGATTTCACTTGCAATTCAGCTAAAACTGCATCATCTTTAGTGTACTCCATCCTGGCATTCATATCCTTAATAATAGTTATGAACTTTCGACTCAACGCATCAGTAACTACCTTTGCTTTTTTAGGATAATAGTCAATCAGACAATTATAGTCCTTTATTAGTTCCATCCACCATTGCTACCTTAGGTTCAACTATTTTTATGTGGAGAGTTACTTTAAGCTTTTATAATCAGTGTAAATATAACTCCTCTTGCCATACAAGTAATGTCTCCAAACCTTTAATGCAAATATGATGGCAGCTAATTCTAAATCATCTATCAGGTAGTTCTATTCATGCAACTTCAGTTGCCTTAAAGCATAAACTGCTACCTTTCCATCTTGTATCAACACACATCTAAATCCATTATAGGAAGCATCACTATAAATCACACAATCTTTCCCTAGCTCAGGTTGAGTGAGTATTAGAGCTTAAGTCAACGTTATCTTCAACTTATCAAAGCTTGATTAACACTTGTCATCCCACACAAATTTCACATCCTTTCATAATAGTCTTGTTAATGGTGCTGCAATCATTGAGAACCCTTTCACAAATCTTTTATAATACCTAGCCAATCCTAGGAAGATTTGTATTTTAATCATGTTCTTAGTAGATTTCCATTCTAATATAGCTCTAACCTTATTAGGGCAGACCTTAATGCCATCTACTGAGAAAATATGACCTAAAAAGGCTACTTTAGTGAACCAGAACTCACACTAGTTTAGTTTTGCATACAACTACTTCTCCCTTAGAGTTTGTAACACAATTCTCAAATACTGCTTATGTTCTTCTTTACTCATGTGATACACTAGAATGTCATCAATAAAGATCATGACAAACTGGTCCAAATATGGCTTGAAGATCATATTCATTAAGCCAATGAAAGCTACTGGGCTTTAGTGAGCCCATGGCATCACTGGAAACTTATAATGCCCATATCTAGTTCTGAAAGCAGTCTTTAAGATATCTACTTGTTTAATTCTCAATTAGTGGTACCTCAGTCTCAAGTCAATCTTTGAAAACACACTCGCTCCTTTAAATTGATCAAAGAGATCATCAATTCTAGGTAATAGGCATTGATTCTTAACTGTCACCTTATTCAACTATCTATGGTCAATACACAACTACAATGATCCATCTTTCTTTTTCTCAAAAAGCACTGGTGCTCCCCATAGTGAAGAACTCAGCCTAATGAAGGCTTTATCTAACAATTTCTATAACTGCACCTTCAGTTCTTTTAATTCTACAGGTGCCATTTAGTATAGAGTAATAGACACAGGAGTGGTACTAGGATAAACCTCAATCTCAAAGTCAAGCTCTTGCTGTGATGGCAATTCTGGCAGTTCATCTAGGAATACATTAAGGAATCTGATAGTATTGGTATCTAGTCAAGGCTTAGTGTGGTGTTGCCTGTATCAACTACATGAGCAAGGTAAACCTTACATCCCTTCTGAAAGAGTCGTCTAGCTATTATAGCTAAGATAATATTAGATATGGAATTTTGCTCACCAACTACTGTCACCTTATGTCCTTCAACTATCTTAAGGGACAACGTCTTTTACTTATAATCAACCATTGCTTGGTGTTCAGATAACTAGACTGTACCAAGGATCACATCAAATTCATAAAAAAGAAGTTCAATCAAATCAGTTAGGAATACTTGGTCTTGAGTTACCAGAGGACAATGTCTATACACTTTGTTCACTTTCACACATTGATGTTTATACACTCTAATTACTATCACACTCTGTTGAATCAGGTTACTAACAAGGATATCTATATCTATGGGTTTAGGTTCTAACCCCTTATCTTGTCCTTGTGCAGTGCAAATGTATAAATGTGTAGATCTGAGGTCTATCAATGCCAAAATAGAGGTATCAAATAAGGAAAATATACGAATAATCATATATGGGGCCTCAGCTTCCTCGCAAGCTTAGATGGCATGTTGACGAGCTTATGCTCATGTCTCTAATTTATTCCTCTAGCTAGGGCTTGATTTATCATTCTTATTCTCTTTTTAGCCTCTACTAAGTGTGGGAGAGGAGGCATGTAATTGGGTAGCATTAGGCTACTTCTTCAGATAGTCCCTCTGATAGTGCTCTCTTAAGCCACATAAAAAGGACTCTCCTCATCTCAATTACCAATATGGTCCCCACAGTTTCCTATTGCATGTCCCACACACTGGAAATGCATTCCTGGCTATAGATACTAAGGCTCTAAAGGCTTGCTGTAGAGGTTGAGGTCTCAATTGAGAAGCCTGACTTAACCTCTGAGACTACTGTGGAGCTTGGGACTCCTTCTATTTTTTGCCTACACCAGGTACTGAACTTGTCTAGCCTACATTAAAAGGCCTCTTTTTCTAAAATAACTCTCTTTTTTCTTTTACCATCTCTTCCATAGCATAGATTGCTAACACTAAAGCAGGAAACTCTCTGATCTTTGTGGTGGCTATTTGTATCCTTAGCTTTACATTGATGCCCTTCTCGTACCTTTTATATCTTTCTTTCTCAATAGGCACTAACTTCTTTGCATACTGGCTTAACTAAGCAAACTCTTTCTCATACTCTAACACAATCCTTCATCCCTACTTCAAATCCAGGTACTCCTTTCTCTTCTTATCTAGATAAGTCTTAGAGATATACCTCTTTTTAAACTCCTGAAGGTAGAATTCCCATGTGAGGTTAGCTATAGCTTTTCTTCTATGGGTCGTATCCCACCAATGGAAACCCTCTTCTTGGAGGAGTTAGGTGGCACATATTAGATTCTCTTTGAGTGTCCATTCTAGTTGCTCTAAAATCCTAATGGTATGCTCTAGCTAGTACTTACCCCTAAAAGCATTATTTTCAGCTATTCAGCAAAATCTAGGGCTCCCTTTTTTTCACCCTTTTTAAGTACGTCATTTATAATACTAGAGGTTGAGCTAGAGCTGGTGGTGGAGGTTGTGGAGCAGCAGCTATAGTGGTAAGTTTGAGTAGGTCTATAATCTATTGTAATAGGGTTGGAGAGCCTTATGCCTGTGCTGATGCTTGCTAAGCTATATCATTGGGTACTAGAGTAGTTGCACTGGCCTTTAGCCTATGTATAGCTATCGGGGCTCGACTCACCACCTCTTCCCTTAGTTCTGGTGGGGTATTCTCACTCATCATGCTTTACTAAAAAAGAATAGACAATAAGCCTTATGTAGTGTAGCTTTATTAGAACACATAACTCTAGACCATGGCACTCATGTATACTAAGCCTAGAAATGCCTAAACTCACCTTCATACCACTAAATGTAACACCTCCTACTTGATCCTTGAAGAAACTCGATAAGAGATGTTACTTCCTCTAGGTTATCCATCTTATTTCTACCTCAGCTATCATTCATTTTACACTTGTAGCCCCTACTATCCTTGTGACATGTTCTAGTTATTTTACTATTATCATCTTATGTTGCTTTTATATTGACTATAATTAGCTGATAGAATTATTTATAAAGGCTAGAAATATAGTTTATGAAAATTTAGGTAGCATAACGGCTACATAGGAGAAAACCAAAAATTTAAATATACAAAAAAACACTTATACTCATTTTTTAACATATTCACCATCTCTTTGATCCATCCGGTCCTCCAATCAATTATCCAATGTCATCAACATACAGTCAGACAACTCAGGGTCTCAGACCCACATCAGTCAAAGTATATAGATAATTAGTTATTTATATATATAGTTATATATGCATATAGTTACAGCTTTAGTTTTTAATTTATAAACCACAGTGTCAACATACATATCTAGTCAATTTACAAGACCAGACCTAAAACCCTTATCTATACATAAGTGTCCTATCTTTATATAGACAAAATAAATAGAGAAATATACCTTTAAAGGTTGATAAGCTACACTGCACCCATTGAGGCTAGATGGCTACTATTATCTACAACCTGCGCATTGAAATACTGACATGTTGAGTATAACTCAATGGTGAATTTAATGTAATATATATATGTCATCCACACACTCAGGCAATATGCACATAGGAAAATAATCAAGTGATCATGCCAATTTAGATACATGTATTTCTATCATTGATTAGCCCATCTTATTACTTATGACTCAATGTGACTCATAGTTTATTTATGTTATCAAGGTGTGTTTCTTCTATTCAATTAAATTAGACATGTCATGAACTCACCGACATTAATATCATTTGTCTTTATTTATCTTATTTCATTTTAAGCCCATATTAGAAAGACTGCTCTTAAAGACACTAGATAGTAGGATCTAGAATATGTAGTGGCCCATATTTTAGACCTCGGTAGTTGCACCTATCCATATCCATCTGATAGTAGGGATCAGTTCATAAGAACCTCCTTAATTGGAGTGGTAGGGATAAGTCTTGGTGGATCTCCCAATAATAGTAGGGATTAGCCTCATGGAACTTCCCAAATCCCAGTCATCAATCAACTCAGGTGGATAGTAGGGATTAGCCCTATAGGACCTCCTAAATCCATAATAAAATAGGCAAGCTAGGATTAGCCCATATAGACCTCCCAATACCCGAGTGTGCTAGGCTCACTAATAGAACCTTAGTGGTTGCACCCGCTATCAAATACACAAGCAATGGCCTAAGAGGACCAAAAACCCTAGTAGCTACTAATTCCCTAGTTGACTGGTCAATCCATCCAATTGGTGCCTAACTAATATAGGCTAATCTCTAGTTAGAAATTTTAGTTACATAGTTATAGGTCATTAACCATTACTTATAATGCCTTTTACTTATCACAATTACAAGCATTTTCTCACTTGTACACATTCAATAATTACGAGTCACTTTATGACTTATCACTATTTATTTGGTCATTTCTTTTCCCTCAACCATTAAACTAATACCTTTATGTAGCCTATTCCATTTGCATTATTAACACATGTTATTATCAATATCACCTCCATTTTGTATAATGATAATTATTACCATTGTCCAAGGACACATAAACTTACATTTTTGCATCCATTTTACTTTCATACAAATGTTTATACAAAGCCATATCCTTATTACCATATTTAGTCACCTTCACACACATACATGTTTATCATACATTACCACAATTTAAGTCATACCATGCATATGTTGAATCCATTAACTCCTTTATCAATTCACACATTACAAGAACATTTTATGTTCACTTTTTAGCCTAATTACATTATCACTACTTAACACACACAAGCACACCTCACATTGCTACCATGTATACCATTTGACCATACACTAATCCTACATATACACATGTATTTCTCATACATTAGTTATACACATAGGTTTCTCATAACCATGTTAACATACTTGCACAAGCATTGTGTGATAACATGCACATATACACCCATTCTCACATTCCATACACACTTTTATACACACATACATACACACACATGCCACTCTAGGCCTTTGGTTGCTCTTTTCCACCAAAATTTTCTTCTTTTCCTATAAACATACACAATTAGGGTTGACCAATAGATATGAGCTTGGCTATGAATCAATTGATATATTATAGCTTCCCTAAGAACTATTGTACCTCTTTTTCTATTTGAGGTGTAAGCATTTCTAGAATTGCCTTTAGTTTATCTAGATCTACTTCAATTCCTTTCTTACTAATCATAAATCCCGATAAATTTCTTGGTGTTACCTTAAAACTTCATTTTTTAGGGTTAAGAGTTATGTTGAACTAGTTTAACCTTTGGAAGAACTTCTCTAAGGCCTTTCCCTATCTATTAATTTGACTATCATGTTGTCTACATAAACTTTTACTTCTTTGTGCATTATGTCATAGAAGAGTTTAGTGGCTATTCTCTAGTATGTTGCTCTCACATTTTTAACTTGAAGGGTATCACCTCATAATAGTACATCCCTAACTCCATTATGAAAGTTGTCTTGCATTATCTATCACCTTCATGAGAATTTGGTTGTATCCTAAGAATCCATCTACAAAGGGATACATGGCAGCCATAGCTACATTGTCAACTAGTGTAACACCCATCCCTCAACCTAATAGCTAGATCTAAATGAGGCATGCCACATTTTGACACCTCCTGCTAGAACTATTACTAGTCTAAATAAAAGATGATATAAAAACCAACTTATATTACCTTAACCATTATCTTTATAAAACCCTTTTATTTGAAATTCACATATATTATCTTAATCGTGTCATATCAACAAAAATTTGGTAGCATAATAGCTATATCATAACATATCCCAAAATAAAACATGTAAAAAACAACACTTTTATATTATCTCAATCATCATCTAACCACTTGGACCTTTCTAGTCCTTTTCAACTCAATCTCCCAAGTAGACACATCTTATCTTATAAACTCATCTATACACAAGCATATCATATAAACAGAACCTGGATAATATGTTTATGTCTTAACATACCATCTGCATAAAACATAACACAAAACTTTAGTCTTAATATACTTACATATGAGTGCCAACTACTAATAGTATTACATCACACTATAATAACCAAAATATACCAAAAAAAATGGTGAATATCTCCTTAATATTACACTGCTACTGTTAAGGCTATTTGAGGTTGGCTATCTACTACCTATGCATCGAAAACATGATGTGCTAAGTATAAAGCTTAATAATGTATACAAAAAATATGCTTACACATATATAAACACAAATGTATATTAATCATACATTATCAAACAATCATGACATACTAATTGCACACATATTATGATACACATTATTTACTTGTATATGCTTGTCACATTACCTTATTCAAATCCTATTATATGCCTACTCATTTTACATATATCAAGTCCTTTATTCATCTTATAATTCACACAATTTTAGTTTCTTAATTATCCAATTGATTAGCCCATATCTAACATACATGAATCCTAATACTGGACATCGAGATCATGGTGTGCAGTAGCCCACAATTTGGACCTAACGATTGCTGCAATAGCATAACGAGTTATCAATAATTATGCAGTGAATCCTGTCAAACCTTTCTTTAGTGCACCTATATGAATTATATGCAGTGGTTTTATAAGAACCTTTAGCTGTAGGACCCATATAAATAATCATGATATGTTATGTCTAATAGATTATAACAATGTATGATATGTGTATGTGCAGCGGCCCAAATAGACCTAATAGTAGCAACACCTACATAAATATGATACCAAATATCTGATAATTGCTAATTCCCTAGTTGATTAGTCAATTTATCCAGTAGGTTGTTTAACACATATAGGCTTTAACACTTTACATTATGCTATTTTATGTACACGTTCTTATTACTTAACACGTAATCACATTCATGCTTTTTCTAGCTCATTGATATCATTATGTTCAATACAAAATTCTTATTTGAGGAATTATATGTCACAATCATAAATGACATTTCAATTATGAGTACATTACAACTTATGTAACATTACATCTTATATGTAACCTATATGTACACCTATAATGCAAAACACACATATATACTCATAATGTATCACATTTCCAACATAATGCATTATTATTCATCAAACATTATTCTAACATGATTAATTATCCAAATGTATTACATTTATACAAAATTTTACACATAATGTCTAAAATTACCATTTTGCCCTTTTATTACATATTATACTACCAAGAGCACAACTTATCCATTCTCTAATTTAATCTTCATTTAACCATTATTTTCAATTAATTAACATATTTTAAACCTTATAACACTATCAAAATAATTCTAGGATAATTTAAACTACTAAAACTACAATTCTATAATAGGTTTTCAACATGAAAAATGCACAAACAAATTATGTGTACGTATATTTTACTAAATACACTTACAGAGCTATTTTTTGGTGTCCCAAATACCACTTTACTACTTCTCTTTGCTTTTGGAAAGCCTCTCTCCTTCTTTCTCTAAGTTCCTTAATAGGTATTTAGTTAGAAAAACTCATAAAAATTTATACACGAATGAAAACTAAAAAATAACACTTGTACCGTAATTTTGAGCATTGGTAATATCATAGAAAATATTAGAACCCAAAAGAATGCTTACATTAACTTTTGAATTTTCAAAGCCCTAACTTTAAATCTTCTCATTTCCTATAAAATCTCCATTTTCTCATTAAATTATCAGGAGAATAGGAAACTAAATGTGATGAGGAGCATTTTGAGTATAATATTTAAGGGTTTTAGGTGGTTATTTATGGTGATTGAATAAAAAATGGGGGAGGGCTTCCTTGGGATAACAAAATTGGCTTCAAAGGTGTAGAAAGAAGATGACATGTTGATTTTGTGTAACAAGTCTATATGAGCTGAACTATTTATATTAAATACATGGAAGGCCATGATTTGATCAAACTGCAATCTAATGGTTCATATTTTTTTTTGGTTTTCTTTTAATCTTTGAAAATTTATTCTTAGTGTTTTTATTCACCAAAATTACTTCTTAAGACACAAAAAATTATAGAATTTCATAATTAAAGGCCTATTTGAAGCTCGTGCTAAAAAGACAAAAGAAACACGCTTATTTTTTCAATCACATAGATAAGAAATTCAATAAAATGCTTAACAATGTCATAAAATTTTAATTCCTTCACAATTGGACTAGTTAGAATTTTTTACATTCAACATGTGCTATTTTTAGGTCAGTTCGGGCATATCTTAACCTTTTTATATCACAGCTTAAACTAAGGCCATATTCCACTAGATATCGATGCAGAAGAATTTTTTGGTTTAGTGGCTATTTTTAATTCTTTTGTCTTAGGCCTTATTTTGCCTTTTAAAGTTTCATGTCTAGTACCCCCTCTCTAGATCAACTTAGTGGGGCCTACTACTTTGGAATCCAATTCATAACTTGAGAAGTACTATTCATGAAGTTAGGTTTTATGGGTGTTACAAATCTTCCTCTCTTAAGAAATTTTAACCTCAAAACTTATATAGTTAAAAAAGATACGGATATTGCTCTTTTATCTACTGCTCATTTTCCCAAGTTGATTCTTGTAAGTTGTGATGTCTTTGTATCACCTTTTCTAGTAGCACTATTTTATTATGTAATTCCTTCACTTCATGTGCTAAAATCTGAATTGGCTCTTGTTCATATGAAAGATTTGGCTATACTTCCACTTTTTCTATTGCTATCACATACAAAGGATTTGATTTGTATTGCTTTAGCATGGAAACATAAAAAATATCATGAATTTGACATAACTCTGAGGCAATGCTAATTGATATGCCACTAGTCCCACACATTCTATTATCTCATATGGACCAATGAATCTTGGACTCAACTTGCCCTTCTTACCAATTCTCAGTACCTTCTTCTAAGGTGACACTTTAAGAAAAACATTATCTCTCACTTCATAGACAATCGATCTTCTTTTCAAATATTCATATGATTTTTAGCTATCTAATGCAGGTTTTAATTGGTCTCTGATATCTTGACATTTTCTTCTACATCTTTTATAAAATCTAGTCCCATTAGCTTATTTTCACCTATTTCACTCTAACACAATGGATTTCTATATTTTCTTCCATATAAAGCTTCATATGGTGCAATTCCTAAACTTGATTAATGATTATTATTGTATGCAAGTTTTGCTAATGATAGGTATTGATCCCAATTGCCTTTGAAATCAATGGCACAACTCCTTAGCATATCTTTAAGCACTTGAATAACTCACTATAACTGACAATCTCTTTATGGATGAAAAATTAATGCCAAAAATAAGCTGAGTACCCAAGGCATTATGCATCTTTTTCTAAAATCTTATTGTGAATCTTAGGTCACTGTCTAAAATGATGGATGCTAGAACTCCATATAGCCTCACAATCTCATTTATGTATAGCTGAGCAAGTTTCTCTAGTGAATAGTCCATTCTAAAATGAATAAAGTATGTTGTCTTTGTCAGTCTATCCAAGATTACCCATATTGCATCACATTTACTCTTGGTCATAAGTAATCTAACCATAAAATCCATGGTAATTCTCTCTGACTTCTACTCTAGTATTGCCATAGGCCAAAGCAAAATAGAAGGAATTTGGTGTATGACTTTCACTTGTTGATAAGTAAGACATCTAGCTATATACTTAACTATATCTTTCTTCATTCTAAGCCACCAATAATATGGCTTTAAATCAAGATACATTTTTATGCTCCCGAAATGGATAGTATAGAGTGAGTTGTAAGGTTCCTACAATATCTGCTACTTGATATCTTCTAAATTAGGCACACATAACCTTTAATGGTAATATAAATAACTCTCTACTTTAATTTCATACTTAGAAGGCTTCCCCTCTTAAATAAAACTTTTACATGTATGAGTTAACTAACATCCTTTTGAGTTTTTTTCACCTGTTGAACTAAGCTAGGTTTTACCCATAATTTTGCTAACAAAGCTTCATCCTCTTGACTCTATAGTCTAACATTCATTGCTTTTAAAGCACATAAAAATCTCTAGCTCAATGCATCTACTACACCATTTGCCTTTCCTAGAATATTCAATTACACAATTATAATTTTTAATCAATTCCATCCACCTTCGAATGTCTTAAGTTCAACTCCTTTTACATGGGAAAATATTTTCAAACTCTTATGATCAGTATATATGTAGCATTTCTCACTATATAGATAATGTCTCCATATCTTCAAGGCAAAAACAATGGCAGCTAACTCCAGATTATGAGTTAGATAATTCTTTTCATAAGGCTTTAACTGTCTAGATACATAAGCCCCTACTTTGCCATCCTACATTAACACACACCTAAGTTCATTATAAGAAGCATCATTATAAACAATAAAATCCTTCCTTAGCTTTATTAGTTAAGAATAGGGGCTTCTATTGACATGGCCTTCAACTTATCAAAGCTCTCTTGACATTTTCATTCCACTCAAATTTCACATCCTTCCTCAATAATAAAGTCATTAGAGCTATAATTAGTGAAAATGCTTTCACAAACCACTTATAATATCTAACTAATCCCAAGAAACTTCTAATCTCTATCACATTCTTTGGAAGTTTCAACTTCAATATAGCTTTGATCTTACTTGGATCTACCATAATTTATTTAGCTAAAGTAATATATCCTAAAAATGCCACTTCATCCAACTGTAACTCACACTTGCTTAATTTAGCATAAAGCTAATTATCTCTCAAAGTCTACAATACCAACTTGAGATGTTGTTCATGATCATCTCTAGTCTTAGAGTACACTAGAATATCATCAATGAACACCACAACAAACTGGTCTAAATGTGGTCTGAATATCTTGTTCATTAAATCTATGAATGTAGTTAGGGTATTAGTTAACCTAAAAGGAATCACTAAAAATTCATAATGCTTATATCTAATGTAAAAAGCTATTTTGGCCATATCAGATTCCTTTAGCTGGAGTTGATAATACCAAGATCTCAAGTCAATCTTTGAAAATACACTTACTCCTCTTAGTTAATCAAATAAATTATTGATCCTAGGTAGTGGGTATTTATTCTTGATTGTTACTTTATTCAACTGCCTATAGTCAACATAAAGTCTTAGGGACCCATCTTTCTTTTTCACAAATAGCACTGGTGCACCCTATGGTGAAACACTGGGTCTAATAAACCCTTTATCTAATAGCTCTTGCAATTGCACCTTTAATTCTTTTAGTTTTGTAGGAGCTATTCTATAAGGGGCTATTGAAATTGGGGTAGTGGTTAAATATACTTTAATAGCAAATTTAAGCTCATGCTCTGGTGATAATCTTAGTAACTCATATAAAAAATCATCAAAAAACTCTAGTTTTATTGGTATCTGATTGATGCCTAATTCCTTTTCTACATCAACCATATACGTAAAGTATGCTTGACACCCTTTTTGAATCATACATCTTTTTGTTACTATAGAAATAACATTAGACCAAAAGTCTTTTCTTTCACCCATAATTGTGATTTCATCTCTATCTACTATTTGAAGAGTAAGACTCTTTTGTCTATAATCCACCACAGCATGATGTCTAGACAACCAATCTATTCTCATGATAACATCAACTTTGTTGAAAGGCAATTTGATAAGATTGGCAGGAAAGGTCTGTCCTTAGACAGTCAATGGACAATTTTTGC
>CANXYI010087522.1:0-12471 GCA_948208565.1 Hura crepitans
GAACCATTCCAAAACGGCTCAATTTCAGTAGAAACTTCAAAAAAATTTTAAAAATATAGGGACCTTAAAAAATTACACCATTTATTTTAAAATTCCTCATTTAATCCCCTCTACATGCTTGTAAATTTTTGTAGCCAAATTCCATTGTTAGGGTAGTTTTCAAACATCCTCGATTTATATGCCAATATAAAAAATTATGAGAATTTGCAAACAACCTCGAAATTCAAAAATTCTTTCACCAATGGACTTAGAGGAATTTTTGAGCTTCAACGTATGATATTTTTAGGTTTTTTGAGGCACAACCCAAGTTATTCCTGACCTAACTCTGTTTAACCCTATGGATCACTAGTTTATAACTCGAAATGAATTATTGGTTCTGCTAAATTTTTAAAATTTTCCTTTTTCAATATTTTAAAGCCTTTTAAAGATTCATGACTAGTACCACTGCCTCAATTCTCATGCAAGTGACCCCACACCCCAGGTATACTTTTTGAACCTAGTGGCACTATTTACAGAGCCTCGATGCATGGGCATTACACTAAGGCTTTAAATTCAACAATTATTTCTCTTCTTTCTGAAAGAGAGCATATCCACTAAGCTTAAGTGCGTAAAATTATAAAGCCAAAGAGTTGAACACCAACAATATGCATAATATAAATTTCTAAAATGTTGATTCTCTAATTTAGTTTTCCTATAGTGCTCTGAAAATAAACAAGCTTGTACACCAATTATTCATGAAAATAAAATACATGAACAATAAACAATATGATATCATAAAATATTATGTTTTATAACACCAGTGCAAAACTTAACATAATATAAAGAAGGAGCATTATTTAATGTTTTAAACATAAGTTCTTGTAATGGTTAAATAATGCTCTATTTATATAAGCATGTTAAGCTTGTAAATTCTTCCAAGCTTGATGTTTTAGACCTTTTAAAAAGGCTAGCTGATGCTTTAGAATGATCATTTGATCTTATTGTATCATGAGTCGTTGATCGTAATTATTCTTCGATCTTATATTTAATAAAAATTATGTAAACTAAAATTTTAATTTCTTTATCACTTTTTAGTATATATAGATGTTAATAATATGTCTCAAAATATTACATATTTTTAGTTTTTTGATGATTTGAAAGTGAAGTAAAATAAGTGGAATATCAACAAGAGATTTTTGCATGATTTTAGGATTTTAGTTAAGGTTGTTACTAATTTTATTTGTAGTTGCTATATTAAGCATATTTTCAACCTAATATTTCTTATTTTAGTTAAGTTTACTTATATCTAACCAAATTTGCAATGAATAATTGCTCAGACTTTTGCATTCAAAGTTTTTCTCTAAAACTTATTATTTTAATTTATTTTAATAATGATTTATTAAAACATCATTTTTTTCACTTCAATTGTTATCAAACCTCCCTTCTAAAGGGACTTGTGAGTGACTTTGTAAGCTTCTTGAGGGCATCTAAAAATTGACCCTATGTTTACCAAAAATTAACCATCAAGTTATGGAGGCTAAAGTTGGTTTCTTTTCAATAGCTTTACCAATTTTTAATAGAAGAACTATTAGATTTAGGTAGTTCATATGCAAGCCTATCTTGAAGCTTTGGATGATTGGAAAGCTATAAAAGATCCTAATTTTTTCATGTTCCATATCTACCAAATAATCCCACTTTGCTCAAGTAAAAGATCATAAGGAGAGAAATGAAGAAAATGAAAGGAAATGCCTATCTATTTTTTATTGTTTCGCCTTTAACCTTTACTATAATTATGACTTTGCAAATAACAAATGATATCTAGAATTATCTTTAAAAAGAATATCAAGGAGATCATATGATCCAAGGCATGAAAGTGCTAAATCGCATTAAAGAATTTATGGTGTTAAGGATGAAAGAGTTAGAAACCATTAAAGAATACTCTGATAAACTTGTAAAAATTTCAAATCAAGATTACTTGGCATTGAGTTTTCTAATTCAAGAATTATGCAAAAAATTCTTGTTGTTGTACCAAAAAGTTTTGAAGCCCCAATCTCATCCTTAAAAAATGCTAAAGATGTGATAAACATTACCCTAAGAGAAGTACTTCATACTTTATAGGCTACTAAATAAAGAAAGCTCAGAAGATAGGAAGAAATAATTAAAGAAGCTCTATAACCTAAGCATCAATATAGTGATAAAGAAAAGAAGAAGAAAAGTAATAAGAATATGGTTAAAATTGGTCAAGCTCATAATAACAAAAACAAAAACACAAAGGAAGAATTTTCACCTTGTCAACATTGCAAAGAGAAATTGGATCCTCATTTTAAATGCTAGAGAAGACCTGATGCAAAATTTAATAAATGAAACCAAATAGGGATGAAGCTATTATATGCAAAGCAAAATCTTACTAGCAAGTAGCAAAATCCCAGGATGTTGATCTTGAGGAGGAGGATAAGCTTTTTTGTTGCAACTTGTTCCATATGCAATAGCTCAAAAGAATCTTAGTTAAGTAATAGTGGTTGCACCAAGCATATGACTAATAACAAAGTCTTATTTATAGAATTAAAGGGCATTAAGATCAAAAGGTTAGAATAGGCAATAATAAATATATTCTAGAAAAGAGAAAAGGCACAATAACCATAACAAGCTACACTAGTAAGAAAAAACTCTTGATAATGTTCTGTATGTACTTGAAATTAATAAGAATTTGCTTAATGTTGGATAACTATTTGAGAAAAGGTTTAAATCTCTCTTTGAAAATAATTGCTACATGATCAAAGATCTAATAGGCTATGAAATATATAGAGTTAAGATAAATGTAAGAGCATTTTGCTTAAACTAATGAAGAATGAGCAAGTTGCCTTCCTAGAAATAACAAGCTTAATTGATCTTTGGGATAGAAGGTTAAGTCATTTTCATTATTTTGGAATGACTTATATGATAAGAAATCAACTAGTCTAAGGAATGCTTACCTTAGTAGCAAAGTTGACTAATTGTGAAGCATGTCAATATGGAAAATAGACAAGGCAATTATTTTTAATGGAGCTCAAAAGACTACATAAAAGCTTTAACTAGTTCACACTAATCTTGATGGACCACAAAAATTTCATTGCTAAAAGGAAATCATTACTTTATCATCATTATAGATGATTTAACTAGAATGTGCTTAATTTATTTTCTCAAATTCAAATTTCAAGTTGTGAAGGTGTTTTAGAGATTCAAGGTTCATAAAGTGAATCAAAGTAGTAATATTCAAGTTCTAAGGTTAGATAATAGGAAGGAATACACTTAAAATTAGTTTGAAAAATCCTGTATAGAATTCAGGATTTAATATTAACTTATAGCTCCTTTCACTCCTTAACAAAATGGAATAAGTGAAAGAAAAAATAGATCAACCATGGAGATGGCCAAATGTATGCTATATCAAAATAATTTGCTAAACAATTTTTGGTAGGAGTAGCAAATATTGTAGTATTTATTCAAAATAAGCTATGCATAAGAGCTTTGCAAAATCAAACATCATTTAAAGCTTGGTTTGTTTTCAAAACTTTTTTGAACTTCTCTAAAATATTTGGTTTTCAATGGTACTCACATGTACCTTAAATGAAACATGATAAACCTAAAAAAAAAAAAAGCAAAACCAAGAATATTTATTAGTTATAGCACCATTTCCAAAGCTTATTGTATCTACTAGCCTCAAATAAAAAGTTCATTATGCCTAGATCTATGCACTTTATAGAGGACAAACAATAGTGTTAGAAAAACCTAGATGAGTTTCAAAATCTTTATCCTTACCTAGTACTTGAAGAAATAAGAGATGAACCTACTACTAGAGGCAACAGACTACTATATGATATTTATAAAAAATATAATATAGCAATTTGCAAATTTACAAGCTTTGAGGAAGCCAAAAAAGACAAAAATGGATGGATACAATGCAAGAAGAGATGACAATGATTAAAAAAAAACTTGGGAGCTTATTCAAAAAGCTCATAACAAAAATGTCATACGTGACAAATGGATGTTTAGAACCAAATTGAATTTAGATGATTCTATAAACAAATATAAAGCATGATTTATGGTAAAAGGTTATGCATAAATATTTGGTGTAAAATATTTTGATACTTTTGCTCCTATTGCTAGGCTTGACATGATAAGGATGTTATTTCCTATTATTGCAGAAAAGGGTTGGTAGGTGTTCCAAATGGATGTTATATGAACTTTTCTTAATAGACATCTATAAAAAAAAGACTTATGTTGAACAACTAAATGACTTTATAGTCAAGGGGAAGAAGATAAAATTTATTTGCTCAAAAAGTCTCTTTATAATCTAAAGTAAACACTAAAATTGTGGTATAGTAGAATTTATGATTATCTACTAAATTTAGGGTTTTTAAAATGCTTATCAAAATCTACTTTCTATGTCAAGCACTCTAATGCAGAAATTTTATAATTTCATTGTATGTTGATGATTTATTGATGATAGGTAGAAATACTGAAGTTGGTAATAAGTTTAACCAAGAAATGATAAATGTTTTTGAGATGACAAATCCTATCTTGTGACTTATTTCTTAGGAAGAGAAGTCACCCAAAAGATATATAAAGTCTTCATTTGTTAGAAAAAATAATGCTAAGTAGATCATGAAAAAATTCTATCTGGATGACTGCAAAGCAATGATTACTCCTATGAATCAAAAAGACAAATTTAGTAGGGATGATACAATTGAGAAAGTTGATAAAGTCCATTTTAGAGGATTAGTTGGATATCTGATATACCTTACTACAATAAGACCTAGTATATTATTCACGGTAAGTGTTTTTTCAAGCTTCATGCATTATGAAACTGATTTCACTAGAAGGTAGCTAAAAGAATTCTAAGATACATTAAAGGAACTATCAATTTTGGGGTATAATACCGTAAGAATCTAAATTCCAATTTACTTGGCTATATAGATAGCATTAGATAGGCTTCCTTGATGACATGAAGAACACCTCAGGGTACTATTTTAGGATGGATTAAATACTTTCTCTTGGTGTTTTAAAAAGCACAAAATTATTGCTTAATCAATAGTAAAAGCTAAATTCATTACATTAAATGTAGCTGTTAATCAAGCTATTTGGCTAGGGAAATTCTATCATATTTATGTCTGGAATAAGAGTAAAGCACAAAAATATTAGTAGATAATTAAGCAGCAACTAAAATCAAGCCACGATTTCAATCTCACATAATCCTATTTTTCATGGAAAAATAAAATACTTCAATATCAAATAATTTTTCTTAAGAGAAGTCAGAAAAATAGAGATATCAGCCTTATCTATTGCAAAATAAAGGATAAAGTAACTGACATTTTCACCACATCCCTTTCATTTAGTAAGTCTAAGTTTCTAAGAAATAAACTTGGATTTTGCAACTTTTAATCTAAGCAAGATTGTTAAAGTATGTTCTAAATGTTACAGGTTTTTAGTTATTTGCTAATTTGAAAGTGAAGCCAAATAAGTGGAATATGAAAAGGAGAATTTTCCATGATTTTATGATTTAAGTTATGGTTATTATTAGTTTATTTGTAGTTATTGTTTTAGGCATATTTTCAGCCTAATAATTTCTTATTTTGAGTAAAGTGTACTTGTATTTAACCTAGTTTACAATGAATAATTACTTAAACTTTTATGTTTAAGTCTTTCTCTAGAACTTTTTGTTATAATTTCCTTTACTAGCAATTTGTTGGAACATCAATGTCATTATGAAATGGAAAAAATAAATTTTTAGAAAAAAATTATATACTATTCAAAAAATACATGGAACTAATGAGATTATAGTAAAAATAAACCACATTAATTGAATTTTTTTCAATTTTATAACATAAATTAACTATGTGAAAAATGGAAAGGCTTGAAGAAGAAAATGAAATACCTATAATGGGATTAGCTACTAAGGTAAAAAATGAGAAGTTGAAATACATATACATATATGTATATATACATATACATATATATATACATACATATACATATATACATACATATATATATATATATATATATATATGTATATGTATACATACTTGTATACATATATATGTATGTATGTATATATATGGATATATGTATACGTATATATATGTATATGTATACGTGTGTGTATGTGTGTGTGTGTATACACATACATATGCATGTGTATATATATGCACACGTATACGAACATACTTGGAATTACTAAAATTCATAAGTACATTTGGGAAAATTTTGGAACAATGGGAACAAAAGGATTCTTCATGTTCTATGGATGAGGCTAATTTAAAGTGCACATCCTATGATATCCTTATTTTTTAATTGTTAAATGAACTAAAAGGATTTATTTTTTCTAAAACTTGTAGTATGATAATTTGAAGTGCCCTATTAGTATTAGAAAATTTATATGCTTAATTGATTTGGTTTTTTTATTTTATGAAAATATATTTGGGGTAACATTAGTATTCAAAATTATATTGATATCATATAAGTGAGTATCTAGAGTTAACATGATTTGTTTAAGTAAATTAATATGTATTATTTTACTTATCTAAGTCTAATTTTATTTGGATTAAAAAGCCTATGAGGCTTATGATGGAAGTACCCTATTAGTTATTACATCATATATAAATGTTATATCCTTTCTAGTCTATGTTAAATTTATTCTACACATTGAAAATCTATAGAAATTGAGAGGAAGAATAAAAATTATGCTATAGACAATTACACAAGATTGATTTATATTATAAGTTTAATAATAGAGATCAACATAAGAGTTGCTATAAAATCTGTGAGTTAATTTTAACTTATACAATTTTTATTTTATATATGAAATCTAAGTGATAGTTCCTAATCTGGTAGAAGCAAATAGTGAATGGAGTCCCTATAAGAAAGAAAGAAAGATAGAAAGAAGTTTGCCCTAAAAGTGATTCGTGAATAGGACTCCAAAGATTAAGTCAATATTGAGTTATGATCTTGACAGGGTAACTCTAATGCAAAGAGCACTCACCTCTAATGAGTAGTAAATTACCTATTTGTAGTAGTAATTTGAGTAGGTGGAGAATCCTTAATTTAAGAAAGTCACACCATGTGTAGCACTATGAATGATTAGGCCTTGAAATTGGGCTACCTAATAATAAGTAGATAGAGCCTATACCCAATATAAAGGAGTATTATCACTTGTCCCCTTTTCTCGATCGAGAATATCTTATGAAATCTTATCGATCAATTTTCATGACATATCGAGCATTATTCATTCGAGTTATTTTAAATTTTGAATATAAGTGGTGATTCTATGTGACACTTTGATTGACATTTTTGACACTTCATATTTGACAACTGACATTAATAAGCATCTTTTAGCTTCTCTACCTACCATTAATTCCTTAGAATTTGTCTTTTGATTAACCTTTTTTTATACATATATAAAGGGTTTTCCTTCTTTTTACACCATTTTGCTTCTCTTAATTTAAACTCATTGTGTTTCCTACTGTTCTATATCTTCAGCATCTTTTTTAACCTTTTCTTTTCTTAGTGATTTTTACCAAGTAAGTGTCTCACATTTTTGTTTTCCTTACATTTTCTTTTGCAATTATGATTTCTCTCTTAGTAGATTTGACAATGTTTGGTTATATTTTTTCTTCTTCTATTAATTTTGATTCTTTAGTTAAGGTAAACTTAAGAAATACAAGTTTAGATGAAACTTTTAGGATAATAGATATGTTATCTTATACTTAGGAAATATGATCATCTAAAACTCAAGCTCTAATTTTCATTAAAGACATAGGGTTTCCTTCCACCATAGGAGATCCCTCCTCTAAAGCGGGCCCTTTTGAAACTAAAACCCTAACAATGAGTCCCAACTTCTAAGAGATTTTTAATGTTATATCCCTTTTTGTTAGATTAAATTTGGTTAGGAGACCCTCTTGAGTTATAGTGCAACATCCTCCCACCATAAAAGAAAATGATGACATTCTTGAAGATTATTCACTAACTGTATGCCCAACCAGCATGAGTTATGATAATGGTATGTTTAATGGGTAATTCTTATCTTTTTTGAAAAATTCTTTAAGTACGGACTTAGGTCACCCTTTTCTCTATTCTTTGAAAATATGATGAATGAGTATAATTTTAATCCTAGTTAATTGAGTCCCACTGGTTTGTTAATTTTGGTGTGTTTCTGAGTATTGTGTCATCAACACAACATTCCTTGCTTTATAGATTTTTTTGTTGTTTCTTCTACTTAACTTGAAAAGAGAATTCTTTTGTAGATTTCACGACACAATCGAGTAAGGCTTTATTTAAAGACCTTCTCTAGTTTAACAAAGGCTTAAAAGATAGATACTTTTTAGTAGGAAAGAAATAGTGAGGTGACTTTCCAAACTTGTTTTTCCAATTTTGTTTCTTTGAAAGATAGCACCTTTGATTACCCACACGTTAGTGGTGATTTGGCCTCATTACTAAGTAGAGGGCTCCAATCTATAAAGACTCTCCTTTTAGCTTTGGATGGGAACTAAGACACACTTTACCTAGTCCAATCACTAGATCCAAGTAAGAATTAACATACAATTAATATCCAAACTATCCTTTATAAAAGCTAGTATAAATTCAAACCTTTTTGGAAAATATTTTGTTATGCATAACATTGTAAAAATTTAACTTCATGAAAATCTCTTTAGAGTTTTTAAACAATTGAGAAATCATTATGTCAAAAATGTAGTAGCATAACGGTTGTATCAGGACATTATCTCTAATATAAATAGTAACCTATATATAAATAGTAACCTATATATAAAAAATGCTTTTATAAATTCATTTAACATCTTTTCAACCAAAAATGGGTCCTCCTATAAAATCATACATCAAAACATACATCTTAAAACATAAGCATGATAAAATCTAGTATAAGTTATTTAGATACACATTTTGAAAGTAATTATGTTTAATAAAAGTTACAAAACAATTTAAAAACTAGTCTAGGCCCAATTCCCTTTGTACAACATATGAGTGCCAACATGCCTATATCCCATAATTTATGCAAAGGAAATCAAAATATACCAAAATAACAGCTTTATCTTGATCTTCCTTGTAGTGTAAGAGGCTTTGACTTTAATTTAGTCTCAATCCTATGCATCACAAAAATAATGATATGCCAAGCATAAAGCTTAGTGGTGTATACAATATCACATGCTTAACTTTCACATCCATCCTACAATTATAGCCTTGTGATATCATAAGCAAGTTAATCATCACATTATTATGATTATGTAATTAATAGAACACATACTCCTTACATGCACTCACTTTTAATGTTCTAAGCTTCACAAAGAAACTCATACCATACATTAGATATGCATCAATCACATTACAAATGTTCACATGCCACATATATAATTAATATTCTTACCATCTTATGAATGCATTACATCCACACATTGCATGTATGGTATAATCACCTGACATATAATTCTCTCTTCGATTCTTTCATTTCTATTAATTGTTTATTTATTTTAACGTTTCCTTGCCTATAATTGACAAACACTATCTCAAACTAAATAATGGGATACCGGGCCACACAGGCCTCATTCAAACTCGACGGTCTCATCCCGACTCGAAGGTCTCATTCAAACCCAAAGGTTATAAAAATCTAAACTCGTAGGTCTTATCGATCTCAATAATAATATATCTAGACCCGAAGTTCTCATCTGACCTGAATGTCATAAAAATCTAGACTTATAGGTTTTATCTAGGTACAAAAGTTCCCTAGCAGCTACTATATTTCCTAGTTGACTAGTTAACCTATCTAGACTAGGTTATCTAACACTTATGGGCCAATCACCATGTTTATTAATGTTTCATATAATTACTGTAAATTATGTTCAATTTATTATTTTTGGCCAACATATGACCATAAGGGCAATTATCAAGAATATTGATTAGAATTACTTAGCATTCATTAACTAGCATGTTATGCACATAACATGAGCACCTTTATTGTAACACCATTAAAGTGTAAAAACTCTCTTTATGTTCATAAGGCAATTCAGCCATATCATAATGGCATAAGCATAGAAAGTGGCATGCTTTCCATAATAGAGCATTTAATCAATTCTAACCTTCATGTTAACATTTTGCGTTCATCTTATTAGCATTTCTTATTTGCTCAAAGTATTGCCACTATATATAAATGTCATATTCACACTTTTTACCTAATACATGAATTCATGCTCTAAATCATGATAATCTAACTATATAGTTACCATATGATCTTACACATAAACTTGTTATACCATAAAGATGCCTTACACATCTTGATATGTGTTTTGGCATCATCATGTATATGGCTTATTATTATTATTCAACCTTACTCATAGATGGATACCTTCTTTTATGAGTCATATCAATAACCTCAAAAGCTTAACATAGACTGCATATTATTCATACTTCCAATTTTAACTTAGCATCCCATGTTAAGCTTATAAAATATGTGTTACTTGCATATCACATTCAAACATAAATTTTGGGCCAAAGACTTTTCTCAATTCTCACTTTATTTTTATGGTTTTTAACATTCAAAACATCAATTCTCATTCAATAACACTTTTATTTCATAATTTATGACCAACACTTTAAATAAATATATTTTTTATCATATTATGCCAACTAAAGCACTAAAATACATAAACACATTCCCATATGTCCAATTAAGGGTTTCGACCATACCAATTTTTAACATGCCAAAACTTTATTTTTCATACAAATTATCAGATTAGGCATGCCATTAACACATTTCAATAGCCAAGGGCTCATAGTCATTAATACATATTAATTACATGTATAATTACCTTAACATACACACTTTAATAACTTGAAAAGCACACAAATCAATATGTGATCTTGTATACACTTACAAAGGATGCTAATCACACCCAAAAAGCCCTTTTAAACCTTTTTCTTCCCTTTATCCTTTTTCCTTCCTTCTTTGTCTACATCTATAAACTAAAATCGCAAATAAAAAATTCATACAAAGTTTTATGAGTGACAAAAGTTCAAAATAACATTAGATAACACATAAAGACCCTTAAGGTATCCTAGAAAAATATGAGAGCATAAAAAAATCACTCACTTAATTTAGGGTTACTACTCACATAACCCTTGAACCTTTAAAACACCTATTTCAAACCCTTATTTATGCTCCTCTTGCCTTAGTAAGAACTTAAACTATTTCAATTGAAGCTTGGATGCCCTTTTATGGTGTTATAATAGAGGAAGAAAAGAAAAAGAGAAGGGTTTGTTCATAGGGGAATGCCGTTAGCTTGGAAGAGAAGGGTAGATGAAGGACTATTCTAAGGTTAACCATAAAAAAGACTTTCACCCCCTTTTATAAGTCTCCTGATCCAAGGGTCCAAATTCTCCTCTCAAATCAAAAGGCTGCCATTTTTCCACAACTTAATTATTTTCTATTAATCTCACTCTCTAATTTTTGAAAACCAAGTGACATATCTCTGTGTCCCATAAAATCTCTTAAAACATGACTTTAAAGCCTAAAAAACATCGCATTCAAAAAACACAAAAAGTGATTAAAAATGACATTTTTAACTTTGCTCAATTTTTGTGAAAAACTTCTTAATGTTCAAAAATTCTAATTCTAATGAAAATGGACTATTTAGAATATTTGAGTATCAAGTTATTCTAATCCTTGATCAATTTGAGCAAAAATGAAATATTTTTATAGCTCAACTATAACTAGTTCACTATTCATAAAACGTTGCCATAAAAATTTTGCTACCATTGTTAACCATCTTAATAACTTTGTTTTTAATTCAAAATTTACCCAAAATTATATTATGGTTAATACCTCAATTCGATCACATTAGTGTGAACTGGATCTCAAAACATACTATTCATATCGTGGGAAGTTTATTCATAATTTTGGGATTTTTTGGGTATTATATTTCTTCCCCTCTTGAAAGAATTTTGCCTTGGAAATTACTTGATTCAAATAGTTATAGATATTGCTCTCTCATTTGTGTTTTACTCTCCCAAGTTGCTTCTTTAATGTTGTGATGCCTCTATAACACCTTCACTAAAGGTATTATTTTATTCCTCAACTCTTTAACTTCTCTTGCCAAAATCCTCACTAATTATTCTTCATAAGATAAATTTGGTTGTATCTTAACTTTCTTTGCTACTAGCACAAGTGAAGAATTTGATTTGTATCTCCATAGCATAGATACATGAAACATATCATGTATTTGTTATAGCTCCGAAGGTAAAGCTAGTCTATAGGCTACTGGTTCAACACCTTCAATTATTTCTTATTGACCAATAAACCTTGGAATTAACTTGCCCTTCTTACCAAATCTCAGGACCTTCTTCCATTGAGATATTCTGATGAACACTTTATCTCCTATTGCATATTTTATATCCTTCCTCTTTAGATCAACATATGATTTTTGTTTGTTAGATGTAGCTTTTAGCCTA
>CANXYI010087674.1:0-12686 GCA_948208565.1 Hura crepitans
TATGTGACCTTATAGGTTTCCAAAATAACTTGACAATACACAGTGAATTAAAGTCCTAGTCAAACCGAGACTCTTTAGATTCAATCTTATTAAATCAATATCAATTCACTAATTGATATATCACTTGTATGCAAGTTAAGAGAGGCAACTAGCCATGCACTCTTCTAGTTTTGAGTATGGACTTATGTTAACTCATATCTTATCTAAGTATGTCTAATTGAGCCCTAGACTTGTCATTATGATAATTTCACCTTTATTCCCAAAATGCCCTTAGTGAATCCCATTCACACATGGCACTTTGCTTTTGCTAGAGATTCCTAAATATAGGTTACTTATTAGAACTATGAGATAAACTCCCTACTATAATATAGGGTGGTGAATCCTTTGTTGATTACTACCTTATCTTTAATTATGTCATGCCATACCCAAACACCTCACTATGTATACTTCTTGTTTAAGGTAAAAGCTTTAGACTCAAAGTATATTACTCCATATTTAAGATAGTTAGTGATCTCAATTATAAGGTTACTCACACCACTAATATAAAGAGATATTTTCACTAACATAAATTATCTATCCATGTTAAATTCTCATGGTGGATCTCTGATGTACTTATTTCCCAAGCAAGTAACCACCTGTTAGCTTTAAGCATCACTATGCTTGTAGCTTATGAGAACTACTCCTTAATCCAATCAAGAAATATAACATGTGTTGATCTATCCATATTAACAATGTCCTATCATGTTAATACTATGATGAGGGATGTTTACACATATCACATTTGCATGCAATAGGAATCTCACTTCATGAACACTTCATCATTTTCCTTTGCACTGTGATTTTATACCAATGACTTTATAACATGGTTTAAGACATTGTAAATAATTATAAGTAATATATAAATGTACCATGATGTAAAAGAGAAATGCCTTATAATATAAATTCATAAGGTTTGAATACATGAATATAACCCTATTACATGAGCTCTAAGGATACTTCTAATAATCTCCCACTTGCACTAGAGCTAATCACCTGTCTACTAAATGCTTATTGCATTTACATGTTAATAAAACTTTCTTTGTGATGGTGATTTCATGAGAGGGTCAGCTACATTATGATCTATGGGGACACTTTCAATTTTCACATCCCGTTTATTGATAATCTCTCTAATCAGATGGTAGCACCAAAGAACATGTTTGGATTATTGATGAGACTATATTTCAAGAGCCTGTGCAATAGCCTCATTGTTATCACAATATAATGGTATTGGATTAACAATGCTTAGAACTACTCCAAGTTTTATATTTAAATTTTTAATTCAAATGGCGTCCTTAGTTGTATCGAAAGTTGCTATGTATTTAGCTTCAGTGGCAAAATTTGCAATTGTATCCTATTTAGAACTCTTCGAAACAATAGCTCCTCCACACATAATGTATACATATCTAGATTGCAATGTATTATAATCCTTATCAGATTGGATGCTGACATTAGATACCCACTAACACGTAGATAACTTTGTCCATAAATTAAGAATAAATCCATAGTCCTCCTTAAGTACTTTTAGGATATTCTTAATAGCCACCTAATATTCCTTGCCATAATTGGATTGGAATACGCTCATGTAATTAAGAGTAAATGCTACATCTTATCTCATACATAACATTACATACATGATAGATCTTATAGCTAAAGCATATGGGATCCTACTCATATGCTTTTTCTCCTCTTATGTCTTAGAAGACATAGATTTAGAAAGGTGCTTTCTATGCATTATAGGAATGTAACTTTTCTAAGAGATATCTATGGTAAACTTCTTTAGCATCTTATCTACATATGTAGACTATGAAAGACTAGGTAACTTTTTAGATCTATCTCTATAGATCCTAATCCCTAAGATATAGGTTATCTCTCCAAAGTCTTTCTTATAAAATTGTTTACTCAGCTAAATCTTGATTGCTTGGAGGATAGGGACATTATTTCCTATTAGTAGTATGTTATCTACATACAACACAAGGAAAATGATTACATTCCTACTAACCTTCTTGTAAACAAATGGTTCATCCATATTTTGTGAGAAACCAAACTCTTTTATTGTCTCATCAAAATGGATGTTCTAGCTCATAGATGCTTATTTCAATCCATAGATGGATCTTTAAAACTTGTAGAGTTGATTTGCAACCTTTGGATGTAAAACCTTTAAGTCATGTCATGTACACTTCCTTTGACAATTTTTCATTAAGTAAAGTCATTTTTACATCCATTCACTAGATCTTATAATTATAGTGAGTAGCAATGGCAAGTAGAATTTGAATGGATTTAAGCATCGCAACTAGATAAAAGGTTTCATTGAAGTCAAATCCTTATCCTTGATGATAGCCTTTTACTACAAATCATGCTTTATAGGTAATAATTTTACCTGCCATGTCAATCTTCTTCTTAAAGACCTATTTACACCTAATGGGTTTTATCCTTTTAAGTGGATCAACCGAGGTCCATACTTGGTTATCAAAGATGGAATCCAATTTAGATTTCATGGCCTTAAGCCATGAGTCCAATTTTGAACTCTTTAGAACCTCTTTATAAATAATAGGCTCATGGTCTTCTACTATAATAATTTTCTTATCCTATTCTATAAGAAATCCATATCTCTCTAGAATAGTTCTAACCCTAGTAGATCATCTACAAACTTGTGTTTCTATAGGTTCTTTTATTACCTTATCAATATGAGTAAAAGAACTGGGGTTAATTGGTTGATTTGCATTAGTTTTTTGATCTTGAACTTCATTAAGTTCAATTTTTTTCCATTGTCTTTCATTAGAAACTCTTACTCAAAAAAGATTGCACTCATTAAAACAAACACCTTTTGTTCTAAAGGATGAAAGAATTATTATCCAAAAGTTTCCTTTGGATACCCCACAAATAAACATCTATTAGACTTAGCCTCAAGCTCATATGACATTATTCTTTTCACATATGCAAGGCACCACCATACTTGTTATGTCAAAGAATAGGTTTCTTGTTACATTTTATATCATATGGTCTAACATTAACTTACTTTGATGGAACTTTTTTTAAAATATATACAATAGTTTCTAATGCATACCTCTATATAGACTTAGGTATGTCTAAAAGACTCATCATGGTTAGATAGACCATTTTACTGAGGTGTATATAGAAGATTAAATTGAGATAATATACCATTATCTCACAGACAACCTTAGAATTATTGACTTAAGTATTCATACCTCGAGTAGAAAGAAGAGTTTTAATACTCTTGCCAAGTTGTTTCTCAACCTCATTTCTAAATTCTTTGTAACTTTTCAAAGGGTTTAAACTGGTACTTCATCAAGTATTAATACCCATTTTGTCAGTAATCATCAATAACGGTAATGAAGTATAAGAAACCTCCACATGTATGTGTTGTCATTAGACTATATCCATATGTAGGTATAAGTTCCAATAACTCACTTACCTGCTCACCCTTTCTAGAAAAAAGGTGATTTTGTCATCTCGCATAATAAACAAGACTCACATGTATCATATGATTCACAATCAAATGATCCCAAGTTACCCTCTTTGTATAACTTAGTCTAGCATTTCTCATTTATATGGCTAGGGTGACAATGCCATAGTTCAGATGGCATTAGGTTATCTATCTTGGATCTCTTGGTACTAATGTTATACACTTTTTTTATCTTTACCTAAAACATAAACTACATCACATTTTATACCAAAATAATAAAACACATTATCCAAGTAAATTGAGCAACCTTTATTCTTATTAATGGAAATATCGAAACCTTGTTTAATAAGATAAGAAATTTAAATGATACTTCTAGATAAAGAAGGAACATAATAATAATTGTCTAAAATTAATATAAGTTTAGAAGGTAAAACAAGATGATATGATCTTATAGCTAATGCAGTAACTCTTGCTCCATTTGCTCTGCGCAAGTCCACATCCCCCTTTTCTACCTTTTTACTACTCCTTAGTCTTTACATATAAGAAACTAAGTGAGAACCACATCTTGTATCCAACACCTATGTTTAGTTATCAATAGCAGTATCAGTATTAATTTCAATCACATTAATACTTAAAGTTGAAGTGACTCCTTGCTTCTCCTTCTCATTAGACTTTAAGTAGGCCTTGTAGTTATGCCTTAATACCCATATTTTTCATAATGGAAACATATGCCTTCATTGGTAGTTTTCTTTCCTATAATCAAAGGGGTAATAATAAATTATTTTCCTATCTTCTTGCCAATCCCACTTTGGGTACTAATTATATTTTTCTTATTCTTCTTTTTTCTTACCCTTAGAAAAAGAAGAACTAAGAAACATGACTACCTTAGAAGACTATTTCTAAATATCATTTTTAGTAGCTTGAGCATACTGATTTGCTAAAAAATTAAAGATGTGATCTTGTTCATATAATAATTAAGTAGAAAACTTGTATAACTATTAGGCAAACATTGCAAGATTAAGTCTATACATAAGTTTGCATCCATCACAAACTAGAGCTGCCAAATGCTCAATATACCCATTCATCTTCAGCCTGTGTTGGGTGGTTAAAGTTTCCTCTACCATTATATAGTAGAATAGGGCTTTTGAGATCTCATATCTCTTAGTTTTACTCTGCTACTTAAACAACTCTTTTATGTGAAGCAAAATTGTATGAGAATCTATAGGCACATGCTATTTTGGTAGCTCAAGAGATATGGATACTAGCATAATACATAAAGCAACATTCATGTCATCCATGTGCTTTTCAGATATGCTTGTTACTCATTAGTAGAAGCATAATCAGTAAGGATAGTGGGTATTAGTTTCTCAATTATCTAAGCAAGCTTTTGACTCCTTAAAATAGTTTTAAGGTTTTTAAACCAATCTATGTAATTTGAAGTAATAAGCTTATTAGCCATGACTATGGATCATAAATTCAAATTAGAAGTCATTATGGTAGTGGTGCTACATGTGAAAATGAAAGCATATAAGAGTATAATCATATATATGTATACAACAATTTTAAGATCTTTAAAAATCAAATATTACTCAGCTTTCCTAGTGGGTCAATATCCATTTTGGTTGAGGTCAAAGCCTTGAGTATGCTTAACAAGCCTAATCGTTAACTAAATTGTAGGTATCTCATGCCAATTGCATCATATGCAACTATTGATCATTAGTTCCTCAAGACTTGATGCATATTTATCATATACATATTTCCCTAATCTTGACTCATGATTATTAGCCTTGAGTATGCTTAACAAACAAATAACCATGCTAAGACGAACCCATTAATATGATTTCAACATATCCAATGTAGCATAGGCTTAACTACGCTTAACAACCCAACACTAAAGAGAACTATGGTTTAATTCATATTCATATAAGGCTTGCAAGTCTTATATTATTGAGGGAATTCTTCCAATGAAGTCTTATCATACATGGTTAGTGTATGCTTTAGCATGCTTATGCATATTTAATCATTTAAAATCATGCATTCATATTTAATCACATCATATATATATATATATATATATATATATATGACTAGTTATGGGCTTTTACTACATTGATTTTTTGATCCAAGGAAAGCAATTGGGCTAGACCCTAGGTAGTATGCATAAATTACAAACCGAAAAAGAAATAAAGAACAATTTTATCTATTTCTTCTTAGACGTCCTTGGTAGGCCTCCTTCTCTATTTTGTTTCTTACATTTCTTTCTCCTATTCTAACCTTAAGTAATCGAATTACATTATATAAAATTGAGAATGCCTTACATTACATGTGAGAAGAGTTAGATGAGAAGAAAATTTCAAAGAGAAATAATAGAAAAGGCTAGGACATGCAAGCCCAATTTTACTAGAGAAAAATTCATGCAATGTAGATCAATCATATTTGTCTAAGGCTTATAATTAGTTAACATGCTAATTATACACCCTTAGCATCCATATCTAATGTATCACATCAATTAAATATTAAAAATGTGCATTACGGTTGAATTCTAGAATTGTTACACTTATAAGACTAATATCAATTGATCATTTCCATTTTCTTGCTTAAATATGAAATATCAATCATATTGATCATGTAATTTATTTTCAATTAATCCCATTAAAAATAATTAAATCACATTTCCATGTCTATTTAATTCTAAAACTTTTAGAATTGAAGTGATAAATCATTATAAAGCAAGGATATACGTAAAAAAGAATGGCCCAAATCATAATCTCGATTTGATAACACTTATCATAATTGGATTAGATCAATTTATAATGTTTTTAATTAATTTAAAATCTTAATCCCATTAGAAAAGTAAATTAATTTAGGATCATAACTAAATTTCCCCTAAAAATTACAATTTCATATAGAAATTTCGGTCAACGTGTCACTATTAAGAAAAATTCAAAAGATGAACAAATAAATCAACTTTTGATATAATTCAATTTATTTTATTATGATATTTGACATATATTTCAAGAAATACAAAATCCAATCATATTGAATTTTATTTAATAAGAAATTTCTAAATAGTTGATCACAAGAATTGAATTCGAGTTGTCCGTAGCATTATTTGCAACTAAAATTGTGGAAATCGATCCAAACAACTTTAAATAAGTTCCAATAGCCATCAACACATTTTTGGATTAGTAATGATCAATTTAATCTAAAAAATTTGCCTTGAAATTCTTGAAGCTCATGGCAAATCAAAGTGACAAAATCAGACCATTTATTGAATAAAAAATATGACAATCTCAAATTCATGTTTAAACAACTTTTACTATTGAGAAGCATTTAATTAACATCAAATACCTGACCTATAACTGTCCCATAAAAACATGATTTTGGGACTATAATTAAAATAATAGTTTAACATGTAAATAATTGAGACAAAATAATAGGCTAACTAGATTTAATTTTCTTTAATTTATGCTTTCAAAAATGGGTTAAAATGTTACAAAAAAATTTACCTATAATTGCCTGACATGGCTAAAAATGACATGTAACTATCCGGGTCAAAAATCAAGTATTAGATAAAAATTTTAACTATTTGTTTTTCAACTTATAATATTATAAAAAGATGATTACTAAAGAAATGAACTTAAAATAAAGTCAAATGGCCCGTTAGTTAGACACCTATTGGATAGGTTGGGCAGTCAACTTCAGGATTAGTAGTTACTAAACTATCTATTTATCAGACTAGGTCAATGCAGTGGCCAAGGTTCATAATCGAGCCACTGCAGTATTTTATAGGACAAACACTCTTCATTGTTGATGTATATCAGACTATGCCGATGTAACGATGAAGTTCCTTAGAGGGGCCACTAAACTAGTCTATTAGGTGGACCCAGAGGAAACATTTAACATGATCAGTGTAATGCCTAAGTTTTAAGGCTTTATGAATAGTGCCATTGGGTTCGAGAAGTGTGCCCGTGGTGCGGGACCACTTGCATGTAAATCGAGGTTGTGACACTAGTCATAAAGCTTTAAGGGGCTTTAATTTGATAAAAATAGCAAAATTTAAAAATTTAACAGAACCAACAATTCATTTTGGTCTATAACCTAGCTGTAGACACCTCCCTTTTGACCTATGATGATAGCCAGAGATAAACTCTTGAGCATAGCACAAAGTCATCAAGAGGTAAGTCTACATAGACTTACTAAACTATTTCCACATGGACTAACTACATGAATAAGCCAAAATCTAGCCCACAAAGCCCATGGTTTTGTACAATCAATTGTTATAGATCCCTATGTTTTAAATATGTTCATATTCTATTTATTATATATTAATGTTTATATAACCTCGGTTTAACTTTGTCTGACTTCATTACCATGTGAGTTGTTGACTGAATTTGCTTACTGGATCAAAATTGGGATGGACATCACTTACCCCTAGAAATGGTCTATATAGACTAAAATGAGATGTCCAGGACGTCTACACAGACTAAGTGACATAAAAGCGGGACCATTTTAGTGTTATGATTTGTTTTCTTTGGTTATGTACTTATTATACATTTTAATATGTTTTGGGGTTGTAATACATGTTTGACATGCTGAAACCTAACTTTCACATTAAACAATTTTATACATAATTAAATGGTGTTTTTTAATAAAATAAATTTGTATTTCCTTAATCAAAATTCACATGAAAAATGCATTTCCATAAAGGCCAATCCCCTAGAGATGGGAGTTAGGCAATTACTGCCAATTCCTATGGAATTACGGATAATTGTTAGGTCAAATAACAATTAGTTAATAACCCATGTTATGGATGTACATATATGTTGTATTTTGTAAATATTGCAATTTTCTTCCCTTATATGCAAAAGTGATATGATTTAATTAAAAAATGATGCATGCCTGATTGATAAGGGACTGATAAATATTACAATATACATGGACAACATATTATGAAGGCATAAATAAGATCTAAAATTCCAAACCTTTCTAGTATAAAAGATTAGAGGTCCTATTGTAGAGGCCAGGTGGTGACTCCACTAACCACTCTCATCCCCGGTAAAGAATATCATAATTTCTACAGTGGCCACTGCACTGGGGATTGAGAAATTTTAATTTGAAAGTGCCTAAATAATATGTCATCCAAATATTCTAATCTTTATCAATCTCATACATTGCACTTCTTATAAATTATATCCCTTTTACCTTAGATGATGTTGTGAACCATGACTCTATTTTTCATTCAAGAATGGAGAAATGCTAGTATATCCATCATTCATAAGCCTCGTGCCTTCTAGTATATGAAAAGGTGAACTAATTGGTTGCTATTATCCTTGAATGGAAAGACCTATTAAGAGGGACCTCTTTTTGTGGGATCTAATAAGCCTTTTGATCTAAACACTAGCCTATATAGTCAAGCTTAGCAACTTTCCCTAGGTTGTATGAACATAAGTGTGTGCAATTACATTTTTTATTGCTATATGGGCTTATTACATTTAGCCTTATTTGAAGTGGGGGCAAGCCTATTGTGCCTTTTGTTTGGGATGGACCCACCATAATTTCACATCAAATAAGACGTAAATGTCTTAAGGCCACCATTTTCACTTATGCTTTAAATATAAGAGGTTATTAGGCCAAACTAAGCCCATGTTCAAACTTAAGCATCCCTCTATGATGCTTAGGTAAGCCTACCTAGGAAGAATGACTAAACTACGTGTGTGGGTGAAATAAGGTTGGATGGACTATTGCATGTGTTTGCCTTTTGCTGCATCACAAACTTGCATTGCATATCACGCATCATTCACATCTCACATTTTATACTGCACATGTATCATGTCTAAACCTTTTATCTTGTTCAGCCACCATTGATCCTTCATTCATTACTTAGTGGAAGAGAGTAGCTAGGCGCCTCAGCAGAGTTAGCACAGAAGTACCTATACAACCTAAATAAGGAGCCATGTCTTCTAACAAGTACAAGACCAAGGCTATGTTCATGGAGGCAATGGTTGAGATGGAAAGGAGAATGATGGTGCTAGTTACCAAAGCTTTGTCTCATATGTAGAATCCAGAAGAGGTAGGATAGACTTTGGGTACTAATAAGGGGAAGGAGATAGCTAGGGAGCTTAAGGATGACCAGTTATCTGATGATGAGATACCACAGGTAGTAAAGGCTTACAATAAGGTACCCCCTCCTAAGGCACTAGAAAATGACCAAATAAAAAGTTGAACGAAAAGATAGAGGACATGTCCTGATTAATAACTGGGGGTAGAGACATTGACCTGGATGACATCAGTCTAAGGCCTAATCGCTCAATGCCTTATAAGTTTAAGATGCTTGATGGGACTTCTTATCCTCGTACTCATCTGAAACAATATGCAGTAGACATGAGAGCCACCCATCTAATAGAAGAGCAAATTGTGAGCCTATTCAACATGTCTCTTACAAGCTAAGCTCTTGACTAGTATCACTATCAAGAGAGAAGGGTCAAGGAGGACTGGAATGAGTTGGCAAGGGCATTCAACAAGTAATATGCAAATAATGCCAGTGTCAAGATCACCTTGAAAGATCTGGAATAGATTAAGTAGAAGCCTAATGAAAGTTTTTTGGACTATCTATAGAGGTGGAGGAAAAAATCCTGAAGATGAGAAATAAGCCTGAAGATATCGACTAGATCAAGATGTTCATTAGAAATGCCAACAGTTATATGAACAATGGGCTTACCGTTAAAGGCATTACCACTAGGGGAATAGCTGAAGGACATTGCTATTGACCTTAAAACTGAGTATCAGAACAAGGGTTACAAGAGATCAAACAATAATCCCACTTTTGCAAGTGGAAATGCTAGCAATTCTACTAAAACTGTGGAGCTGCATGCAATTCAAGGCCACAGGTACTCAAATCTAGGTAAGTCCTTATCATGGTGTTTGAAAAAGCTCATTAAAGAAGGGAAGCTATAACCACTTCCACACCAGTCGTTTAATGGGCCATTACCTCCAAACCATAGGCACGATCAGTATTATGCTTATCAATAAAGAATTGGGCACCTCATAGACAACTGCAAACTCTTTAAGAGAGCCATCTAGGATCTTATTGACTCAAAATAGATCCCTAACCTGGAGACATAATCAAACCCCCTGCCAAAACACCATAACTCATGCCACCTTAAATTTGAATTACCTAAATAGTATGTGCTTAAGGAAATCTATAGGTCTGACCTAACTATAAAAGTAGGAGTGAGGGGAGTGAATCAATCCCGATGATCAATTTTTGGGATAGTGAGAGTGATTGTGAGGTTAGGGAGAGTAAGAACTTCTGGGATGAATCCTCTTATGAGGATTTTAAAAAGGGTAAGAGAGAGCCAGTACGAGTTGAGGGAGAAATGATGGAAAGAGTAGGCAAAAATGGTCAGATCCTACTAGAAAAAGAACCTAAAGCCAAAATAGATATACACGATGAGGTGTTAAAGTAGCTTAAGAAGACCCAAGCCAACATCAGTATTTGGGATTTGCTAATATCATCTAAAGACCGCAGGCAAAAAGTGGTTGAAGCCCTAAGTCAAGTCACTATTTCGACAACCACCACACTAGATAAGCTTGTGCAAGTGATGAAAATAAGTAATACAGGCCTCATTACATTTTCAGACACATATTTACCTCTAGAAGGAAGGGAGCACAATAGACCCCTCTTCTTCAAAGCCGATGTAAATGGGAAAAAGATGGGCTATGTAATTGTGGATGATGGCTCCTCTCTTTATGTTTGTCCTGCTATAATCCTAGCTGGTTTGGCAATCTAGAAAGAGGATTTATCACCTTTCAGTATTACTATAAAAGCTTATTATGACAATAGGAGACAAGATAAAAGGGTCTTTTACTGTCAAGGTACAGGTGGAACTAGTTGTTAACAAAGTTGAATTCATAGTTATTGATGTACCTACCACTTTATTTGTCCTATTAGGGAGGCTTTGGTTTCACAAGCTTAGAGGAGTTCCCTCAACTTTGCACCAAATGATTAAATTCTCACACGAAGGCAAGATCATCACTATAAAGGTTGAAGTTGATCATACTATTTCCACTATAGTTATCGCTAATTAGCCTTTCAATAGATTCCATGTTGTAGGGATTTACAAGGATTACATGGACCCATCAATGTCTAAAATGATGAAAAGGATGGATTTTTTTCTCGGGAACTAGTTTAGGGAAAAACTTGCAAGGCATCACTAAACCTCTACAATTGCATACCCAAAAAGATATGAAAAGGCTAGGTTATGATCCAAAGAAATAAGGCAATCCAAGAATAGACATTTCTTTAGGGGATTCTTTTGTCAAACAAAAGGGTATCAAGTATGATAGGACCTTAGAACCTATCATAGTAAAGGGATGCTATAAGCCTAGATTTGAGATCTTCACCGATGTCGTGGATTAGGAGTCAGGGAATCTTACTCAAGTTCAGTAGATAGAGGAAGTGTTCCTAAAGTCACCAAATGCTGAAGAAATCTATCCTACTCTCCTAGAGGACATGCTTGAGTTAGAGGATTCTGATCTATTTGTAGATGAATTGTACCTTTGTGACCTCTTTGAGGCAAATAATTTACTTTCTAATAAAATGAATGATGAATTTGCTTATTTGTGTGATCTTTCTCCTAATGGTAATATGCATACAAATGACCATTACATGAGCATTTTTTACATTAATTACATTAAAAATAATCCTTCTAATCTTGGCACCAATGAACAACAAAGAAATGCATTAATTGCCCATGATACTACTATCAAAGAAAGGGAAAAATTTGAGAGATTGCTAAAGAAATATGAAACGATTTTTGCTTGGAATTATGATGACATGCCAGGGATAGATCGAGAAATTATGGAACATGCTATCCCAATGCTTAATCACACCATCCCAATTTAACAAAAGCTTAAAAGAATGAGAATTGAATGGGCAGAGAAAGTAAAAGAGGAGGTAGTCTACTTGTCTTGCCAACATAGTACCAGTACCTAAAAAGGATGGAATGGTCAAAATGTGCATAGACTACCAAGACCTAAACAAGGCATTCCCCTACCTCATATAGTTGTATTGGTAAACAATGCAGCAATGGCCACTATGTACTCATTTGTTGATGGGTTCTTCAGATACAACTAGATTTTGTTAAAAGTAATATAAATATGTAAAACTACCTTCATAACAGAATAGGGTACATATTGTTACAAGGTGATGCCTTTTGGG
>CANXYI010087678.1:0-11919 GCA_948208565.1 Hura crepitans
TTAATATTATTTTAGTTGAGGTATCTAGACAACTTATTTAGAAGGGATGTGAAGCTTATTTAGCCCATATAATTGACACTAATAACACACCACCAAGTCTTGATCAGATACCTATGGTATTAGAATTCCTTAATGTGTTTCTAGATAAGCTACCAGGCTTACCCCCACAGCGAGAGATTGATTTTAAGATTGAGGTGTATCTAGGTACCACTCCTGTGTCCATTACCCCATACTGGATGGCACCTATGAAATTGAGAGAGTTAAAGGTTCAGCTATAAGAATTGTTAGATAAGGGCTTTGTTAAGCTAAGTACTTCAACTTAGGGAGCACTGGTGTTGTTTGTAAAAAAGAAAGTACATACAATTGAATAAAGTGACGATTAAGAATAAGTACCCATTACTAAGAATTGATAACCTTTTTAACTAACTTAGGGGTGCTAGTGTGTTTTCCAAGATAGATTTGAGACCAAGGCATCATTAGTTGCAGATTAAAGAAGCTGATATTTTGAAAACTACTTTATGTACTAGATACGAGCATTATGAGTTCCTAGTGATGCCATTTAGACTCATTAATGCCCCTACTACTTTTATGGACCTAATGAATAGGATCTTTAAATCCTACTTAGACTAGTTTATAGTAGTGTTTATTGATGAAATTCTAGTATACCCAAAGAGTGGAGAGGAATATGAACAACACTTGAGAATAGTATTATAGACTCTGAGAGAGAAGCAATTATATGCTAAGCTGAGTAAGTATGAGTTCTAGCTAAATGAAGAAGCCTTTTTAGGCCACATTGCATTAACAGAAGGCATCATAGTTGATCCAAACAAAGTTAAAGTTGTGCTAGAGTGGAACCCACCTAAGAAGATGATTGAGATCTGGAGTTTCCTAGGATTAGCCAACTATTATTAGAGATTTGTAAAAGGATTCTCAATGATTGCAGCTTAATTAATGAGACTGCTAAAGAAGGATGTGAAATTTGTATGGGATGACAAATGCTAAGCAAGCTTTGATAAGCTAAAGGTGATGTTAACCAAAGCCCCCATTCTCACTTAACCTAAATAGGGGAAGAAGACTTTATGATTTATAGTGATATGTCCCATAATGGACTCGGATGTGTATTAATGCAAGAAGGTAAGGTGATTGCTTATACTTTGAGGTAATTAAAGCCACATAAGAGGAACTACGCCACACATAACTTAGAGTTAGCTCCAATTGTGTTTACATTAAAGGTGTGGAGGCATTATTTATATGCTAAAAGGTGTTACTTCTACACAAACCATAAAATTATAAAGTACCTCCCCATGCTGAAAGAATTAAATCTAAGGAAGTGACGTTGGATAGAGTTGACTACCACCTAGGAAAAGCTAATATTGTAGTAGATGCATTGATCCAGAAGTTCATTGCTACCATGAAATCTATGAATGCAAGCATAGAATGTACAGAGAATGATGTAATCTTAGTCGAGCTACAGGTGAAACCTAATTTCAGAGAACAAGTGAAAGAAGCATAAATGCGAGATAAACACCTAATACAGTTGATAAGTAAGGTCAAAGAGGGGAAGACTACTAACTTTGAGCTTAAAAAAAGTGGTTATCTCTACCACCATGATAGATTATATATACCTAAAATAGATGAATTGAGGACACAGATTTTGAGGGAGGCATATGAAGCTCCATATTTTATGCACCTAGGAAGTATAAAGATGTATCTTGATTTGAAGTCTCATTATTGGTGATTAGGAATGAAGCAAGATGTGGCAGAGTATATGTCTTGATGTTTGATATGTTAGTAAGTGAAAGCTAAGCATTATTCCTTTGAAATTGTTACACCTGATAGTTATTCTAAAGTGGAAATGGGAAAATTTTACTATGGATTTTGTGATGGGTTTACCAATGATGAGGAGTAAGTGTGATACAATTTAGGTGATTTGTAGATAGGCTGACCTAAACAGCTCACTTTATTCTAGTTAGAATAGATTATTCCTTGGATAAATTGGCATAATTGTATATAGATTAGATTGTGAGATTGCATGAAGTGCTAGTTGCCATTATCTCTCATTGAGATCCATATTTCACTTCCAGATTTTGGAAGAAGTTACAAAAAGCTTTAGGTACCCGCTAAATTTTTAACACTGCCTTTCATCCATAAATAGATGGACAGTCAGAATAGGTGATATAGGTATTACAAGACATGTTACATAGCTATACCATTGAGTTTAAAGGAAGCTAGGATCAGTATCTATCCTTAGCATAATTTGCTTATAACAATAGCTACCAAACTAGTTTAAGCATGGCTTCGTATGAGGCACTGTATGGTAAAAGGTGTAGAACTCCTCTCCATTGGAGTGAAGTAGGTAAAAGTAAAATTGTGGGACTTGATCTAGTCAAAGATGTTGAAGAAAAGGTCAAAATCATAAAAGATGGGTTAAAGGTTGCCACAGACTAATAGAAGTCATATGCCAACTTAAAGTAAAAAGATATTGAATATGAGGTTGGTGAGAAGGTATTTTTGAAAGTTTCACCATGGAAAAAGATACTTAGGTTTGGCAAGAAAGAGAACCTGAGCCCCAGGTTCATTGGTCCATATGAGATTGTAGAACGTGTGGGACCAATGGGTTATCAATTAGCCTTACCCTTAAAATTACAGTAGATCCATTATATGTTCCACGTCTCAATGCTGAGGCAATATCGATTAGATCCTTCACATGTCCTACCTGTAGAGGAAATTTAAGTGCAACCAAATTTAACCTATGAAGAGGAATCAGTACAGATCTTGGCTAGAGAGATCAAACAACTAAGGAATAAAGCAATTCTATTAGTGAAAGTCCTATGGAAGCATCATAAAATAGATAAAGCCACCTAGGAAAGTGAGGAGCAGATAAAGGCTCAATATCCATAGCTGTTCTCACCAGGTAATTTTGAGGATGAAATTCCTTAAGAGGGGAAAGATTGTAATGCCCGTAATTCTTAGTTTCATGAATAAAACCTCTGAGGCATGAATAATGCCTCCCAAGGAGTCGAGGCACTTTGTAATAGCCAGAAAGGGGAATACTGGTCATAAAACTTTGACGGGCCAGAAAATGATAAAGATGAAATAATTAAAACTATTAGCAGAACCAATAAATCATTTTAAACCAAGAATTAGTGAATAGTGACCTTAGTGAATTTGTGCCAGGACAGCTCCGAGATGTGCCAGATGGACCTAAAAATACCATACCTTGAAGCCTAAAATTTTGAATGAGACTATTAGTGAAGGAATTTTAATTTTTTGAGGGCGTTTCGTATTTATTTAGATTTTTGAGATTACACGAGTGAATAGTACCTAGCTCCCAAAGGAGTTTTGACCCAAGATTTTATGAGGCCCTTAATAGGCATTATCAAGAATTTTTGGCACTAAAATCATGATTTTTTTAGGTTCAAAAAAACTATTTAGAAATTTTGAAGTTTAAAAGAAAATCGTATTAAAATGAGCCATTAGATCACTATTTCGGTCAATCCGAGCCATCCATAGGCTTAATATAAAAGGGCCTACATAAGTGAGGGTATCACATGTGCAAAGGAGCCCATCTTCCTCCTCCCACCCCATTTGGCCGATGCCATAGCCATATAACTCCCTCTCTATATTTTTCTTCATTTCTCTCTCCTTACACACCTAAACCCCATAATTTTTATGTGGTTTTTCACCTCCATAGTCTCTTGAAGCCTCTCCAAGTGACAAAATTGAGAAAAAGAGGCTAGAAAGTGAGATATGAGCAAGGGGTAAATAGTGACATTTTTTAGTGTAAAACTTTTAATCCCTATTTTTATTTTTGTTTTAGTTAGCTTTAAGTGTTCTAAGAATAGCCATGTGAATAGATTTCAATTTGGAGTTGTGTAGCATTTTTGGGAATTTTTCTAAGCTCTAATTATTTATGTTTTAGGTCAAGGAAAAAGGATTGGTGAGGAAGGCTATTTAAAGGAGTAAAATGGTGAGAAATGATGTTTTCACACCTTAGGTATGTGAATTAATGTATTCTATATATGTCATGATATGTGTGCATGAATAAGTGCATGTGAGTGTGTATGAAAGTGTGAGTTGTGTGTATGTGTTCATATTGGATATGAAAAGGGTATATGATTATGTTGGTATGAAAATGAGAATCTTATGTGCATGTGTGTGTTCATAGTGTGGCTGAATGGTGTATGATGGCAATGTGAAGTGTGCTTATATGTGTGATAAGTAATGACATGGTAATTGGACAAAAAGGTAAGCAAAAATTGTGTTTATAATGGAAGAATTGGTAAAGAAAATAAAGGATGGCAAATATGTATGGTATAGACTAAAATATGGTAATGTGTGCTAATTGTACATTTGTGTGAAAATGACCATTTATATATGAATGAATGTATATAAATGAATTAGATAGAAGAATGGAACTAAATATAATGATAAGTAATGGTATTGATAGTGACATTGAAGCATGGAAATTATGTTGAGGATAATATAAAATTTTAATGCAATTAGAATGAATAATTTTATGATGATGACATGAGAATGAAAGTTATGAAAATGACTAAGATATGCTTGTAAAATAACCCGTAACTGGCGAATGTGTTTAATTACAAATATGCATATAACTGTGGGAACTATGATGATATTACGAGTACTGATAAATGATTTATAACTATGTAAGAAAATTTGTAATTAGAAATTAGCCTATATCAGTTAAACACTACCGGGCAGGTTGACTAATCAACTAGGGAGTTAGTAGTTGCTATGGGTTTTGAACCTCCTGGGCCATTACCTATATGATTGAGATGGCGAGTGCAACTGTCGAGGTTCTGTTAGTGAAACCTAAACACTTAGGTATTGGGAGGTCCATATAGGTGGATCCCTGCTTACCCATTCCATTTGTGGAATTACGAGGTCCCCTGGGTTGATCCCTGCTATCCACCTAATTTGATGATTGGGAATTAGGAGGTCCCATAGGGCTGATCCCAACTTACCCTACTAATGTTGGGAGGTCCACCAAGATTGATCTTTGCCACTTCAATTGGGATGCTCTTAAGAACTAATCCCTACTATCGGATGGATTTGGGTAAGTGCAACTACCGAGGTCCAAAATGTGGGCCACTACACAATCTGTATCCCACTATCTAGTGTCTGTAAGCAACTTTTTTATGATATGGGTCTAAAATACAATAATGGGAATAGATGAAAATGGGAATAACTAGAATGGAATTATCATATGTCTAGCATAATTAAAAGTACTAGATGTAACTTGGCAAATTTAATTAGACTATAAGACACAATGATTATGACATAATAAAACTAACTAATACATAAAAGAATTGATGTAACAAGATCTGCATATTCACATGGCTGGCCTAATATGTGACCATTGCATAATTGTGTGTGACATACGTGTATTACATTAAATTCACCACTAAGTTCATACTCAGTGTGTCGGTGTTCTGATATGTAAGTTGTTGATAGTAGAAATGGTCTAGCCTCAAAGTGTGCTATGTAGCTAATAAGTTTCAGTGATACATTTTTGTCTTTTTGTATGGGTATTAGTATTAGGTACTCATGCATAGTGGGGGATTAGGCTCAAGATATAGATGTAATTACACATATGTTTTGGAATACTTTAATTGGTAAATGTAATACTAAACTACTTAATGGATGCTTGTACTTAAGTTGTGCATAGATGTGTATAATATTGCATGTCTGAATGATGGTGGGTCTGAGACGTTGTGTTATATGATTGTGAGCTGAGATTGACTGATTGATTGGAGGACCAAATAGGTCCAGGAGTTGGTGAAACTATAGGTGAGGAATATAGAAGTGTTTTTAACAAGTTTAAAATTTTTGGTTTTTCATCTGAGTATAGAAACTAGTTTTAATAGGCAAAGATAGACCAAATTTTTATGAAATGTATTTCTATCCTATAAAATGGTTTTAGAAGTCATTTATAGATATTATAAGAATAACATAATATCATAACACAAAACTAAGGATAATACAACACAAGGATAGACAAGGCTATAAGTGTTGAACGAATGGCGACTAGGGTAGTAACAGGATGGGTGACCTATAGGAAGTAGCATCTCTTATCGTGTTCCTTCGAGAGTCGAGCGGAGGGTGTTACATTCCTATTTAAGCATTTTTGTCCTTCCCACTGAGTTGGTTGAATAGGGGAAAATTAGTGTTTAGGCTAAGACTCTAGTTGATAAGATAGCTAGTGACATTGCTTTTGTTGGGAGTTCTATCCATAGAGAAGTGTGTGTAGCTTCCACAATTTCCATACTAGTTAGTATTTCTAATGCTTAACTTTTTCTTATTTTTTCAATCGTTCTTTATTAATCTTAAAACTCATTCTTAAGATTCTCAACTTGCTACTATATCCACTCATGATGAGAGTTCATCTTTGTAACCTCTTGAAGGCCTATCTTTGCCTACTAGAGTACTAGGTGATTAGTCCATGAGACCTAATCCTTACTTTAACTTTTATGACTAGGAGAGAGTCTTATATAGAGGCACTATAGAGGTTCCTCATTTAAGTACTCCATTCACTCCTGCTATAACTAGCATGGTATGTTCCCTTCTTAATTTCTCATGTATTTCTAACTTTTTTTTTCAAATAATTCAAGTTTGACCTTTCTATTTGACCTTAATACTACCGAAAGGAGTCTTTGAAGTATGCAAATGGTCTCATAGCTAATTGAAAAGCATGTTTATGGTAGAGCTAGTGTATGCAACTTTTATCATATGTGTATACATGATATGCAAGCAAAAGTCAATACAGTTACTCATATGCATTAATCTTTCTTTCAGGACACCACTTAGAAACAAAGGCAAATGATCAGATGCCTTAAGACATGGCTAGCTCAAATGGGACAACTGTATGATAATCAAGAAGCTATACTGATAAATTGAGAGAGATCCAAGTTAACCTTAAGGAGATAGCTGTATCTACTCGAGCTTTCAGTTTAGAGGAGGACACTTCAGCTTCCACTAACCAATCTCCTAGTTCATAAGACTTTACCTTTGTATATTTTTTTTTCAAACTTGTGAACAACATTGATCTACATATTGACCATATATGTGAATTTCACTTGCTTGACCATCTCTTTTGTTTGACCATTCTGACTAACATTGACTCCTCTTACTAACATTGGAAGTATTCCTTAATTTCACTAAAAGGATTCTTCTGTCAATGATCTTGTCATTCTTGCTACCAATAGGATATATATCCCTTTTTTACCCATTACGTGAGCATGAGAAACATATGTGCGAGTGTTTTATATGACATGTGGGTATTTTGCAAACAAAATCTCCCCTCTATATAACAGTTCATGTCATAATTTGAGTAGGACTCTATTCCTTTTTAACCTTTTCCTATAAGATTTTGACATTCTTATCTATCCAACCAAGAGAGATGTCATGTAAGGGCCTAAACTTCTGCGTGGTTGTTTCAATGCAATAGGGGATAATCACACAACTATTGCTTGCAATTCCAACTCTGATTTGGTTTTTCCAATTTTCTTTTACTAATATGAATTTGACCATACTTTTCATTGTTCAAAGGGCTATAAACCTTAGTCTAGCCTTTTGTAATGCATCTTAACTTCATTTCATTATTCTTTCTCTTTTTTTAAGGAAATTTCAATCATGTCTACTCAATTTCTTAATCTTTTGGTTCCTTTCATCAATAACTTGTCCAATGATGATTAGAATATGCTTAGGCCTATGGGGTTGGCTAGTCTAATATTTTTAGCTTCTATCAAGCTAGATATGCCATTCCTAAAAGTTGTTGCTCACTTTTGGGATTCATCATATCATGTTTTTTATTTTGGTTCACAAGAGATTTACCCTTTAATTAAGGAATTCCAAGCCATTTTAGGATTCTCTTATCAATGGGACCATTCTTTAATTATGCCTGATCCATATACACCATATCCTTCTCAACTTACTCCAGCTTGTAAGTTAAATTAACCCATGCCTATGTTTTAACCAAGGATCTTTAACTTGACTAAAAAAAGTTATTGTCTGTAAATGGCATTTAACTGTGAGAAAAATCAACATTATTTCCTATTCCCTTATTTGCTAATTTATATTAGTAAGCCCTTCTAAAAAAAGTGAGTTTTTAGTAATCGATTGTTTTCATCATCTTCATAGAGGTTACAACTTTGTTCCTTTAATTTTGGCTAAAACTCCTTTAGGCCTTGATAAATTATGCCATAATCCTACCTCTCATTTTATTAAAAGTTTATTACTTCTTCAATTATGGCTTTAAGAAAAATTAATGATACTCTTTCTTGAGGAAAACATATAGAGGTATTAACCTAGACTTTACCCTTCTAACAAATTTATATTACTTGCAACCATAATAATACCATCCATTTTATTGTCCTTGGTGGAGATCAACACATGTTACCATTCCTTTTTTTAAGGAAGTTGTGGTATTACTTAGCTTTGAGCAAGTTAGCTAGTACACACCATGCCAATTGGGGCATCATCAACATATTCCAATTCTAGGTAAGTTATCTACAATAAGGGGTAGCTATTGGAAGATTGAGCTTAGACATAATATAATCAAAATGTGGCCCATGTGACTTGTGCAAGACACTATCGACATAAAGGATGAAGATGAAGCTATGATCTCAACTTCTTCCACTGCTTATAAATCATAGGTCAATCATCAAAATAAGATATTAACCTTTTGTGATTTTTCTTCCAAGAGTTACTCAAGCCTCAAATTCCATTTTTAAACTTTTAGTAGATTTTTTTCTTCTTGTTTTAGTTTTAGCATAATGTAGTTGGATAATTTAAATTTTAGCAGCGAGTAGAATTTCCTTTTTATCTATTATATTTTTCTTCATAGAATAATTGATGACTTTTTTGCTTTTTTCCAATGCCTTTTTGTTCAAATCACTAATCACACATTTATCCATCAACCATCTCAAATAGGAATAAAAGAAAGAAATTCTATTTTTACATACCTATTTAACTATTTTAACCTGAATAAGACTAAAACATTACAACAACAATCAAGCTACCGTATGCAATGGTAACTTGCCCATAGAAATAAAATCTAATGAGGGTTATTACTAGCATATATTTTAAGCAAAGTATTTCTTCAAATAGTCAACATTTACTAGTTCTTGAAATTTATTTCTATCCATGTCTAATAACCTTGCCATTCTCTTTTGGTATAACTGATTATCGTAACGAGCCTAATTCTTTAAATCTACTTCTTGCCCATTCCATTTTAGGTATGTTAGCTTCAAAGAAAACCCTTAAGATTTTATTCTTAATTCAATATATAATGCAACTTTTATCTCATATACTAAAGAATAAGGTATTGTACCCATGGATGTTCTAATAGTCGCTCTATAACTGGAAAGAGCATAAGGTAGTTTTTCTACCTAGTCCTTGCAACTTCCCATCATCTTAGCTTATTTTTCTTTATAGTTTTATTAGCTACTTCTATGGATCCATTAGCTTGCGGTCTATATGGAGATAACTTATGGTGTTGAATTCCATACCTATCAAATAAACTTTTGGTTTCTTTTTAAAATCAGACACTATTATCAGTTATTACTTGATGAGACACTCCATACCTACAGGTGATTTATTTTTCCATGAATTTCTACATTTGTCTCGACCCTATTTAATTAAAAGATTGTGTTTCTACCTATTTAGAGAAATAGTCTATAGCTACTATAATGAATTTATACCTATTGGAATTGGGTCTTACTTCCCCTATAACGTTAATTACCCATGCTAAAAATGGCCATGGTGATGATAGATTGCATAATTTGGTAGGCAGTATATGTTTGAGATTAGCATGAATTTGGCAATTATGACATCTTTTAACGCATACAAAGTAATATGTTTCTATAGCATTCTAATAATAAACTTGCCTTAGTATCTTTTTTTTTCTACTAATATACAACCGTTCATATGTGGGTTACATGTCCCTATATGTATCTATTCCATAACTTCCTTGGCTTCTTCTTTATTTAGACACTTGAGATGTACTCCATTTGATTGTCTCTTATAGAGTTGCCCACTAAAGTACAAGAATTGAGAAGTGAGTCATTTTAATGACATTCTATTCTTATTGTTAATCCCTTCAAGAAATCCTCCTTTTTTGAGATAATTTTCAATATCCTAATACCATGGACACGTTTCCTAGTTTTCACTTATACATGACACTTCTACTTTTTTTAGCTCATAGAAAGGTGAAATTATTATAGGAGGTGATTATGATTTCCCTTTATGATCCCATATGCTAGCTAAACATGCCGATGTATCAACCTTTTGATTTTCTTCCCTAGGAATAAAGTGAAATTGAATGAAGAGAACTTTTTCTCTTTATCTTATTGACTACTTCAACATAAGGCCTTAATTTATCTTCTTTTATCTCTTATTTGCCCTCTATTTGATGAGTGACTAGCATGGAATCTCCTCATACCTCCATGTATTTTACACCTAAAGCTATTAGGGACTCTAAACTAAATAAACAGGATTTATATTTGGACATGTTATTGGTTCCTTTAAATTTAAGCTTTTTCACCATAAAAATTGGTTCTCTATCAGGTGGTAACAAAATTACACCTATTTCAGCTCCTTTTGATTAACCACCCTATTAAAGAACATTTACCATGTAACATCCTTATATCTAATCGATAGCTGGTTCAGATATAGGATGTCACCTATCCAATTCAACTATTATATCTTACTTATTCCAGTTAGACTCTGTATTTAACCATCTTAATTTACATGTTAATTAGGAATTTCTTTAAATATTTTACTCTTATTACTTTAATCAAACTACATATGCATCTAGTTCAATTACTATCTTTCTATCATATCATTTATATCCTTATTTAACATCAATTGTAACCATTTTAAACTTAACTCACAAATTTTTCTTTTCTTCTATTACACTTCTAATATGTATCACATTCAAACATAATGTGTGTGAACAAATTATTAATTTTAATTATGCTTAAGGTACTATCTAATATTAATTTTATTACCTTCTTCGGTTATTGGATAGATAATCTAGAATTATTGTTACCAAGTGTGCATTTTACATAGCAATTTGTATGAAACATGCCAACACAATTCAATGCTCGTAATGGATGCACTTACTAGTTAGTTAGACCTTGAAACTCTGTCATATGCTAGGACTTGATCTACTGCCTTGCCTGCCTCGATTATAACCTATACATTAGTAAAAACCGATGCGTTGAGCAATATTACTCAATGGTGTATTCAATACTTATGAATTTGTTATTTTAAATCTTTTGTTATATCTCTATTTGTAGTTTATAATAGAAGCTTAATGATAATATATCTATCTTAATTGCATTTATACTTCCTCATTACATAGGGGTATCCTTGTTCTAACATCTTGGTAATTTTGTTACACTATTTGTTTTATTTGGGTAGTAATTTAAGTTTCTTACAATATATCTATCTTAATTGCATTTATACTTCCTCATTACATAGGGGTATCCTTGTTCTAACATCTTGGTAATTTGTGTTACACTATTTGTTTTATTTGGGTAGTAATTTAAGTTTCTTACAATTATTGATATGCTTCTCTATTTCACTTTACGTATGTTTTCCTCATGTTTTTATATTCTAATTACTCTTGTTTCATTACCTATATTATACATACATTTAATTCCATTTACATTATACTGTTATATTTGTCTTAATTATTATATAGACTTATTTCTAGTATTAAGTTCATTGTAGGCAATTATAATCTTACCACTAACTATATGAATTCATTATAAACTGTACCAGTCTTAACCTTATTCCTTAAATGGCATTCCAATTATTCACTCGATCAGCCTATGTTCGAAAGACATAAATCCTAATACTGGATAATGGGATTCATCAATTATGTAATAA
>CANXYI010087886.1:0-16967 GCA_948208565.1 Hura crepitans
AATGGCTTAGGAGGGTAACTACAGTCAGGTAATACAGATTTGCATGTGAACTTGCATTGGTATGTATAAATGACATGGGCCTATAAGGTGATTAAATTAACAATAATAGGAACCTCAGGGTTTAAAGGTCTAGAAGAGAAAACATGTTAATTGACACATGTTGCATGTATAAAATGGCATTTGTGTGCCTAAATGACATATTTGGTTTGGTATATTCCACCACTGAGTTTTATACTCAACGTATCGGTGTTCCGATGCGCAGGTCATAGACAGAGGAGCCCACAACATCAGACGAGGAGCACAGTGTTGCTGAGCACGTGTCTTTTTGGTATCTTACTTTTCTTTCTTTTATAAGATGTATAGGTGTGCACTCATGTACTATTAGAGATAGGTTGTATATGTGAAACTACAGTATCATGTATATACAGGTATAGGTTGTATGCTTTGGATCACAATATCATATATATAAATGATTGTTGTTTGAATGCATGACGATTGGTGGGTCTCTGACCCTGTGATTGAGTACTGTTGATTAAATGGCTGTGATTTAGAGGACCAGAGGGTCCAATGGTGTATGTGGAGGTTATATATCATTTAGAAGTGATTTTCTTGCAGGTTCAAATTTGGGTTAGATAACAGGGCAGCCGTTATGCTGCCCGAATATTAGGAATTGTCTGGTAGCGCCTGACGTCGATACTCCTGGATTATAGGCATACGGTTATAGGGGAGTAACACACCTTATCGGTCCAGGTAGGACTGGTAGGGGGTGTTACAATATATGCCATATTGATATATTTAAATGCTGTTATATCACATGATTATATTATGGATATCATTGGTATGATGGAACTAATATATGGTTTGTACGAACTCCTTTTCACAAAAAAACATAGTCTGTGCTGATGATAATGTTTTGTGTACATTGGTTTTGTTATATAATCTATATAGACTCCCTTTCACGAGGAATATAGTTCGTATAGATGATCATGTCTTATGTGTCTTCATGATATTTTACAGTTCATATGGACTCCCTCTCATGAGAACCGTAATCTATATAGACATTTATTTGTAACCCCAATCTTTGTAAATACATGTGTCATTTTATATGTTCTTTATGTTTAATAAATCTGTAGCTTTCCTAGTGATAATGCCCTTTAAGCATGCATCATGATTCATTCATTATTTATGTTAAATAAGTTGTTATAGTTTAATCCTTTCTTTGGATCCTTATAGGCCATTGTTTGGTATTACTAATCTTTTCTTTGAGTTGTGAACAAGTGACTACTTTTACTAGATTAGGGGTCTGGATGAACATATTAACCCTAATAAGCGGTAGTCCGTATAAACACAAACTAAAAGCTATAATGAGTCTGCATGGACCTGACGATGTGAAGATGGCACCAATTATATGTCTTCTATTATCTCATTTAGTTTTGTACCCTTTTTATTATCTTGATTACTTTGGGTTATAATAGGTAGATTAATAATATGTTTTACAAGCCAAAAGCCTTAGCTCACATCAAATGGTTTTCTACTTATTTAATTTTTGTTTTCCTAAACAAAACGGTTTTGAGTTTTCTTTAATAAAAGTTACAATGAAAAATGTATTTTAACAAAAGCCAAACTCTTAGAGATGGGAGTTAGGCAATTACCACTAATTCCTACGGAGATACGGGTAATTGTTAAGTCAAACCATAACTAATAAATGACTTGATTCCTTGATTTCAACAAACATTGATGCTTGTTATATATTCTATATACGGTAACTTATTTCTCTAAGTTAAAAAGTGAAATAAATGCTTTATATAAATACTTACTTGCATGATACATGATTGATAGCTTGCATATATAGGATTGATAAACATTAAAATATAAAGGAAGGTATATTATAAAGGCATTAAAAAGATCTAATTTTGAACATTTTCTAAGTAAAAGATCAGTAGCCCTAGTATAAAGCTAGGTGGTGGCTCCAAACACAAACTACTATCTTCTTTGGCAAAATAAAATATATCTACACACATGTTTATAAGTAAAGAAATGAAATTTAAAAGGAAATAAAAAAAGAAGGAATGAACTTACACATTTTAGGACACATCATAGGAAATAACTTAAATATGTATATGTGTATGTGTGTGTGCATATGTGTATGCGTACTTATTTGTGTGTGTGTGTGTGTGTATATATATATATATATATATATATACACATATACATACATACATACATACATACATATATACATACATACATACATACACACACACACATATATGTATAATTGACTTATTTTACTAGTAATGAACTTATTTGCATCTAAAAGTAAATCTGTAATTGCCTTTACTTTATTCCTAAAGAAACCCAATAAGCAGTGTATTTCTCGCTAGGTCACCCATCCTTGGACTTCTCTCATGATCATTCATTTAACTTTTACTCATTTTGTACTGTTTAATTCTATCTAACTCTAAATTCATTTTTATATGTTCCTATGGTTCATTTAGTTTCAAGCCAACATGTTCATGTTAATATGATAGCATTTCAAGTAAGTCAATTTTTTTTTCCTAAAATTCGGCAATGTGACCACTACCCGGGTCACTATCACAAAAATTTCAACCTGTAAAGCACTTTTATAACTTATCATCAAACCACTTGGACCCTTCTAGCCCTTTAAGTAACAACCTAACTTCACCATATTGTCAATTTATCAATATAAGACTCAAGTCATAATTAATTAATCTTATATATAGAGCCTCTAGCTCACAAACCATATCGTAAAATAAAGTTAATTACATATAATCAAGATGGTCTGATAGGGACTCATTACAAAATACTATCTTGACATATATAGAACCCTTTGCTAGGTACCTATCCCCTACCTATGTATATGAGTACAAGACTATAACCTAAACATACTACAACTTTACTTACCTGTCCTCTGAACCTTGATTACACGAACCCCAGGCTGCTTGCGGGTTCTAAGTACCTGCACACCAAAATTGGTACACTGAGTATATAATACTCAGTGGTGAACTCAAGCATTTAAATCATGTCATTCAAGTGATCATGCATTTCAACACAAGTAGTTGACACTTATTTAGTCAGATTATTATATCCTCAATTAAGACTACATTTACCAAAATGAACACATTACACTTCTTCCTAGAGAATTATTAATTGTTATTCAGATGATATCTTAAAAATTCTATCTCTTATAAGTACTTGCCATTATCAGTGATACTATTTTTTAACTCTAGTTATTAAACCCATGATCAGCTATTTCTATCAAATGACCAAAATACCCTTGCTCTTATCCTCAGCCAATTTATTTCTTATGCAGTCATTTACCATCAACACATTATAAATGTAGGCCACTTCCATGTATAATATTCTAGTTTTTTAATTGATCAGGGTGGTACATGTTATGCATGCAAAATTACCAAAATACCCTTCTACTAATTTATGTTAATAAAGGCTTCATTTAATTATTATAACCCAAACAAATCAGAGATTCAAGTTAATATTAAAGATGTCATTATTGGCCCTTTCTATTATCATGACAATAAATATTATACAAGTAAATTTACCAAAATGCCCCTAGTCATATATTTTGTAGTATTATATAGATATTCACGCCTAATTAAGCCTTTTATTGCTTATTGGTCCAAATTTTTATTCATTATTGTTTATTTCATTAATTTATTTAGCTCAACTAGGAAAATGACACCGACATACATTAGACCTAGAGGGAATGAAAATAATGCAGTGATCCACATTTTGGACGCCCGACCGCTGCACCAGTCTGATTATATTATAGCACCTAAGGTGCAAATAGCAAGGTGTGGTCTGCCTAACAAACTAGTATAGTGGCCCTCTGGGACATTCACCACTATACCGGCTTTATTTTAAAGATCTGTTATAATGTGATTGTGTCTGCCTAGCAAACTAGTCTGTCCAATAGACTAGTGCAGTTACCTTCTGGGACATACACTGCTGCACAGGCAAAAATTAATATTGGCATTAGGTGGCAAGAGTAGAAGGTTATCTATCCAATAGACTAGTACAGTGGCCCCAATATGGACCTAGGCAACTGTATCGACCCTATCTAAAAAATAAATAGTGTAGCAGCATCTAGAATCCCTAAGTTGATCGGTCAACCCACTGGGTGTCTAACTAATGACCCATTTAACCTCAATTTATGTTCATTTCTTTACTGATCAACTTTTTATAATATTCTTGAGTCAAAAATAGATAGTTATTAATTTTATCATACAGTTAATTTTTAGCCCGGTCTGGTATGGCCATAATTGGGTTATACCGGGTAATTTCTCAAAAGAATTTTAAAGTATCATAATTGCTAAAAATTTAGGTATATTATGCTTGAATTTATTCCATAATTATTTCTCTAATATTTGTCATTTTATTGTCCAGTGGTATTTTTCATTCAGGTAATGGTCAATTGGATAGTTATAAGTCATTTTGGCAAGTTTCATTAGCCCTTTTTAGAATCATTTCTTAACCTTTTTTAGTGCAGTTTTCACTATTATCCAAACAAGGTTCATAGGCCCTAAGCCATACAATCATTAGGCCATTTCTAAGGCTAAAACATAAGCATCAAAGCCACAATGCATATTCACACAATATAGCCCTAGTAGGCACAAAGTATAGGCATCTTGTTTAACCATAAATCATAGCCTTTAAAGGCACCATACAAGCCACTTTTTAAGTCTTATCCTAATCAAGTTCAAGTTCATTTTCCATGCCACATTTTATGCCATTTGGACTATGTGCATTAAAATCATTTCATGCCATTTAAATTATGTCAAGATACTCACTTTATGTCATATTAATCCCATATAATTACCTAGATTAAGTCAAACAATTTAGGGCATACCATGTCCATTATATGGAGCTCTATTGCTCATAACTATTTCTCATGCAATGCCAAAGTTCTCATGCCATTTTCATAAACTATACTCTCGTGTCCTAGATATCTAATGGTTGTGATTATACATTTCCTTGATGCCATATACACATATATGTTTCATTTCATACATAAGTACTTAAACATATATATATTCCTATTTTCATGCCATATCAAATAATTCATGCCTATTATATGTCTCAACCATAACTTAATTCCCATCCATTCCTACACACAAAGCCATCCTATCACAAGCCACTTTATTATCCCATACACTATAGGCCTAATGTATATGCCATTCATCCTAATTTAATGCCTTAACCATAAATGAATACTCAAAGTCATCTAAATTAGCCCACACACACACCCTTGTATGCCTTAAACCTTTCGATCACTCTCAACCCAACATCATCCTAAGTTAATGTTCACTAAAACCATTTATATAACATTCAACTAAGAAATGTTATTTAAGATTGCATCCGAACTACACATTATAACCAATTTAACTCTAACATAGCCATATTTAAAGTCAATTTTAGTGATACAATTTTAATGAAATAAAGTGAATACTTAAGTTCACTTACCTTAATAAGAAGAGAATGACTTCTCAAACCACTTCAAGCCTTCACAAGCTAAGAATTCCAGCTCTCCTCCACATGAAAATCAGCCCACTTCTAAATCTAAATTGCACTCTAATTCCCTTAAAAACCACATAAACACATTCTATTAGGTCATAAGTAGTCATAGGCAACTAATTCCCTTCAAATTCCCTTAGAAAAACAAAGGAAAACCATGAAGAACTCACCTTGCAAACTTGTTGCTTTTGTTAGAACTCTGCTAACCTTGCTCCCTTGGATGAATTTTAATTAATTCTTAGAAGCTCATTTTTCAGTGATTCTTTTTTTGGAATTACCCCAACACATAAGGATGATTTGTGGTGAAATTTATTTTCTAAAACAAGCTAAAAAAGATGATGACAATGGCTCCCTTTCCCTATTGTGGAGTCAATTCTAGATAGAAAAAGAGAGAACTTTTCTTTTTATATAAATGGGTTTGCCACTTGTCAAGGCCAATTGCCACTTTTCATGACCCTTGTGCTAACTACCCATGTGTGGGTGGTTCCCATAGCCACCTAAACCATTTTGAAATTGCTTGATTTTTTTGGCAAAACTTCAAAAATTCACCAAAATTCACATAGACCTCAAAAAATTACACCATTTGTCTTAAAATTCATATTTTAATCCCCTTTATGTGCTCATAAGTTTTTATGGCCAAATTCCATCCATAGGGCAGTTTTCATACTATCTCAATTTTCTTACCAAACTCATAAATTATGAAAATTTGTAAAGAACCTCGAATTCAAAAATTCTTTCACTAATAGACTCAATGGAATTTTTGAGCTTCAGGGTTTAATATTTTCGATTTGGTCTATGCACATCCCGAGTCATTCTCAGCTATACAAAATTTTTATTGCATAGATGGGTAGCTTACAGTATGAAATGAATTATTAGTTCTACTAAATTTTTAAAATTTACCTTTTTCATCTGTTTAAAGCCCCTCGAAGCTTCATGATCGATGTTGTTGCCTCGATTTATGTACAAGTGACTTGATACCCTGGGCGCACTTCTCGGACCCGTTGGCACTATTTATAGAGCCTCAAAACATGGGTAATACAGTTCTTCCCCTCTTACGAAAATTTTGTCCTCAAAATTGCTTATAGCAAATAAGTGAGGATACCGATTGTTTATCTGTTTCTCTAGCTCCTAGGTAGCTTCTTCTGTATCATAGTGCCTTTATAGCACATTAACCTGTGGTATGAACTTATTTCTCATTGCACTACTTCATAAATTCAAATCTTAATCGATTCCTTTTCATGGCTTAATTTACCCTTTTCATAGGTTTAAATCAGGTCATACTTTAATGTCTACCATCTTTAGCTTTTATTCTGTCTCTGACCATTTTCACTTCCTCCTTTACATTTCTAATCACATCAATATCAGAAATTTTACTTTCCTCAACCATACTCTACCACAGAAGAGGTCTGTATGGTTTGCCATGTGAAACTTCACAAGGTGCCATTCTCAGACTAGGTTAATAGCTATCATCATAAGTAAATTCTATCTATAATAGGTATTAGTTCCAGTTACCCTTAAATTCCATAACACTAGTTCATAACATATACCCAAGTATTAGTATCACCCTCTCTGATTATCCATTAGTCTGAGGATAAAAAGTTATAATATAGGCTTGTCTAATGCCTAATGACTCCTGCAGTTGTTCTAACAATCTTGAAGAAAAACGAGGATTTTTGTCTGTAAAAATACTCAATGGCACCCTATGTAATATAACTATTTCATTAAAAATAGGTCTAGCTAGCTTTTCTAATGAATGATCCCTCCTGACCAGGATAAAATAAACTTGTTTTTATCAATTTGCTAACATTCACACATACAACATCACATCTACCTCTGGTCAAAGGTAGACCCATCACAGAGTCCATGATCACATTTTTCCATTTCCACTCTAGTGTTACTATAGGATTGACCAATCCAAAAAGGCCCTGGTGTTCATCTTTTACTTATTGGCATGTCAACATTTTATAACCCATTCTACCATATTTCTCTTCATATTAGGCCACCAACACCAAGACTTTAAGTCTAAGTACAATTGTTTGCTCTTAAGATGTATAAAATAAAGAACCTTATGTGCCTCCTTTAGTATCTGCACCTTCAAGTCATCTTTACTAGGTATATATAACCTAGTCTAATAATACAGACATCCATTTTCTATTAACTGAACCCTACGGCTTTCCCCTCTTTAGTGTTACTTGCCATTTTAACCAGTTATTCATCTTTCATATGAGTTTCCTTAAATTGTTGTCTAAAATCTAGTCTCACCTGTAACTCAGCCAACACAACATGTTTTGAAGTGTACTACACCTTGGTATTCATGACTTTCAAAGTCACCATAAATTTCTTGCTTCTAGCATCTGCCACTACATTGGTTTTCCCTAGGTGGTAATCAATGAAATAGGCATAGTCTTTTATCAGCTCTAACCACCCCCTTTTTTCATCCAATTCACTCCTTCTGAGTGAGGAGGTATTTTAAACTTTTATGATATGTACATCTGTAACATTTCTCTCTATACAAATAGTGCCTCCATATTTTAAAATAAAAAATAATAGCAGCTAGCTCTAAATCATCAGTAAGACAATTCCTCTCATATGGCTTCAACTATCTTGAAGCATAAGTTACTACCTTTCTATCCTACCTTTACTTTACTGGGGTCACTTTGATCCCTTCTACTAAAATTATGTGCCTTAAAAACAACTTCACTCAGCTAAAACTCACACTTACTGAGCTTGGCATCCAACTATTTCTATCTCTAAGTCTATAACACAACTTTGAGACGTTGTTCATACGCTTTCTTATTTCTAAAATACACTAGAATATCATCTATGAACACCACCATAACTAATCCAGATCAGGTTGAGAAACCAATTCATCAAGTTCATAAAAATTACTAGTGCATTAGTGAGCCGAAATGGCATCACCAAGGTTCATAGGACCTGTACTAGATTCTAAAAGTAGTTTTGAGAATATCAGCCTCTTTAATCTTCAACTAATGATACCCAGATCTTACATTAGCCTTTAGAGACACAACTGTAACCCTCAACTGATCAAAAGAACATCATTTTTTTGGCAATGGGTATTAGAGCTATACTAGGCTATATTCTTTAATTCTAAGTGAATTTCTTTTTGAGATGGTAGACCTATCATTTTATCAAGGAGTATATTAAGAACATTAGGAATAATTGGAATATGTGCCAAGTTAGAATTAGAAACACTTAAGTTAATAGTGTAGGCCAAATATGATTCATACCCTTTTTGAAAAAGGTTTTAAGCTATAACAGTAGGGATAAGATTATTCAAAAGACTTCCCCCACTATCCACTACTACTGTCTGCCCCTCTATAGTCTGGAGGGTTAATTTCCTATTTCTATAACCAATTATAGCTTGATACTTAATTAAGCAATCCCTTCCTAATGTCATACTAACTTATGGCATAGTAGGTCAATCAATTTAAAGAAGCTTGATACTTATATATTACTAGAGGACACTCTCCTCTACTAACTAATTCACACTACCCCCACTCTCTTTTGACCTATATTAGATTTTGAGGATCCATTTCTATCACCTGCTATGCCAAAAACATTATTAGCTCAAGAAAAAAATCGAATTTTACTTGTAGTGACTTGTACAAATCAATGGAGCCATGCTTGTCTCTACCCCTAATACCCTACTAGAATTAAGGCTTAGGATAAAATGGAGATTGTCCCTCTCTTCTTTTCTTATCCTCCCCTAACACTGTACTAGACTGTCCCATAATGGCCTATCTTTTCCTCTAGTAGAGATCTTTTTTCTCTTACACTATCCCATTCATGTCATATATGGCTGCCACTAGCACTACAAAATCTCTCTCTCTAGCATTCATGTCTGTATTTTTAAGTCATACTTTCACCTTGTCAAAAATCTCTTACATTTCTCTTCTTCTATACAATTTAGCTATTTAAAAATTTTGTCCTGCCTAGCTAGTACTCAATTCTGGTAGCATCATCCTCTTTCCTCCCTAGGTAGTTAACATCTCCATATTTTTAATCCAAGAGGTGGAAATGAAGTAATAATGGTGGTAATACATCTGAGCATATCAACCATCCGTTATACTAGAACATGAGTTACTTCTACCTACTATTAACCAGGCTCTTATGGCTATGGCTAATATACAACATTATCAGGTTTAAGTACTGATGCATTACCTACCCCTACACAGTTATAGGTGTAAAAGTAGCCACTTTCTTAGCCCCTCCTTCATGCACTAGATTAGCCATATCTTTATCGCAAAAGGACTTACCTATCAACCTCGTTTAGTCTAACAATTTAGAGAAATTTTACTATTGGTGGCCTGGTATGAAAAGAGATATGGCAAAATATAATGCCAAGTGTTTGACATGCTAGCAAATGGAAGTTGAGCATCAGGTTCCTTCTAGATTGTTGTATCCTATAGCAATACCAGAGTGAAAATGAGAAAAGCTAACCCTGAATTTTGTGATGGGTTTACTTTTGGCCAAAAGTGAATGCATTGTTGCATGGATAATTGTGGACAAATTGACAAAGATATTTCAAGTTACCTAGTTAGGATGGATTAGTCCTGAGAGAGGCTAGCTATACTGTACATAGATGAGATAGTTAGATTTCATGGTGTTCCAGTGACTTTCATTTTTGACAAGGATCTTTGTTCACTTCTAGATTTTGGAAGAAGCTGCAGGCAGCTCTATGCACTAGACTAGCTTATAACATAGTTTTTCATTCTTTGACTATGTTATGGGGATGTGCCAGTGAGCTTACAAGTAACTAGGAGCAGAACATGTTCTTAACAAAGGTTACTTATAATAATAATTACCTGTCTTGTTGGGGATGGACCCATATGAGACATTGTATGGTAGACAATGCAGGACTCCTTTGCGTTGGAGTAAAGTATAAGGGAAAAAGATCTCCAGTATAAATTTAATAAAACCAAGGTTGAAGGTAGCTATGGTTAGACTGGAGCTATATGATGGTTTAAAATGGAAAGTTACTGAATATATAGTTAGAGAAAAAGTGTTCAAGGGGTTTCTCCAAGCAAAAAGGTGCAGAGGTCCGAGAAAAAGGGAAATTGAGTTCTAGGTTTAGTAGACCCTACGGGAGTGTTGATAGGATCAGACCTCTAGCTTACAAACTTGCACTACCACCTGAGCTACAGTAAATACACAGTGTTTTTATGTTTCTATGATCAGGGGGTACAGATTAGATCTATTACATGTGACTCTGATGACAGATATTGAAGTACAATTGGATTTAAGCAATAAAGAGGAAGCAGTATAGACTATGGCTCATGAACCTAAATAGTTAAAGAAATGAGTCCATACTACTGTTCTAGTGTTATAGAGATATTAAATGAAAAGGAAGTTACCAATGAGCTAGACGAGCAAATCAGAGCTCAATATCCTCATTTATTTGCTCTAGCTAATTTTAAGGACAAAATTTTCTTAAGAGGGGAAAAATGTAATGCTCATGTTTTAAGTCTCCATGAACAGTGCCACTATGCCCGAGTAGTGCACTTGGGCCTTCAGGTCACTTGCACATAAGCTGAGGTAGTGACACTGGTCATGAAACTTTAAGGGACTTTAATTTGATGAAAATAGCAAAATTTAAAAATTTAGCAAAACCAATAATTCATTTTAAACTGTAAATTACCTTTAGGTATAATAAAAATTTTTCATGTCGAAATTGACCCAGGAAGTGCCTGGACGGACTTAAAAATAGTGGACCCTAAAGCTAAAAAATTATACTAAGTCCACTAGTGAAAGAATTTTTGAAATTGGAGGTCATTTGTAAATTCTCATAATTTTCGAGGTTAGCATACAAATCGAGGCCTGAAAACTACCTTATTAATGGAATTTAGACATAAAAATTTATAAATAGGTAGAGAGGATTAAAACACATATTTTAAAGCAACCAATGTAAATTTTAGAGGTTTGAGTGAATTTCTAAAGTTTTCCAAAAAATCGAGCCATTTCGGGATAGATTAGGTGGCTGTAGGACCCAACCACACATGGCTAGCTAGTAAGGGGCCCATGCCAAGTGGCAAGGCCACTTGACAAGTGGAAAATCAACTCATAAAGAAGGATTTACTTTTCCTCTTCTAGTTGTTGGAACCAACACCACACCTACTTTCCCCTCCCATTTTCAACATCTTCCTCAGCTCTATTCTAGATTTTTTGGGTTCCTAAATTCAAGTTGGGGTGTTGGGAAAATCTCAAAGGAAGAATCATGGCCAAAGCAGTTTCCAGTAATTAATTAAAAATCCCCAAAGGTCCTGGGGCTAAAATAAGTCTAGCAAGGGTACCAAAGGTGAGTTCCTTGCTTCTCCTTTGGTTTTTCTTGAATTTTTATGGCTAGAACCAGTTCTATGAGATACCTAACCTATGTAGAGATGTGTGTAGCTTTGTTTTAAGGTGAAATGAGGTAAGAAAGGCTTGAAAAAGGGAGGAGGAATCACTATAGAAGGCTAGTCAGCTTGTGGGTTGGAGGGTTAAAGGGTTGACAAGGGTGCTCTTGCAAGGAAAGTGAATTCAAACCTTTTCTTCATGCCAAATGACTTATATGGGGCTAGAACCATGTTTTTGTAATGCTAAATTAGGTATTTCATGAGCACATCTCTTAGTTACATGAATTTTTAAGGATAAATGGCAATTAGATGTTGAATTGGGAGATTGCTTGATGAAAACTTGATTTTTTATGGGTGAATCCTTGCTAGCCGAGAGTGTTATAGGAAACATCTATGTGTGTGTGTGAGTAAAATTACCCCTTTGCCATGTACAACTAGCTTTAGTCTATGTAGAACCAGTAGGTAATATGTTGATGGGGTGATCAATATATGTAAGGTTGAGAGTTGGGTGATCACTGAGACATACGCCATCTATGGATTACCTAAATAGGTATAAAAACATCCTTATGAATACATAAATATGTTAATAACATGTGCAAGTAATTAGGTATAGATAGAAATGTGGAAAAGTGTATATTTATGGCTTGTATATGAATATACTCGAGAGCTTTGGCATGTATATTAAACTTAAAGTATGTGAAGCTAAAGGGTGGCATGTGAAGTGGTTAATTTAGATGTGCATGTGTGGAAATGGGATTATAGATGAGACATTAGTTATGCATGAACCACCTTGGTTAGAAGTATAATGTGAATTGGTGGGAGTGGAAGTGATTTTTACCATGAATGAGAATATGGATGGATGATGAACACTAATATAATGTATGATTAGGGTCAATATATAGATGCACCCAAGAGTTATACTATAGGAGATGGCATGAAAATGATGATGTTATGTGTACAATGTTATGTACGATAAGCATGATAATGAGACCATGTCTAGCTTAGCTAGTTGGCATGAAATAAGGTAATATATACATGTTTAAAATGACATGAAATGTGATTAATAATTGGCTTGAAAGATGAACTTAAACCTAGCTAGAAATAAGGCAAGAAAGGTGGCTTATAATTTGCCTTTATAGGCTATGGTTTGTAATTAAATAATGTGACTATATTATATGCCGAAAATGGCTAGTATACTATGATTACTTGAGGTGCCATGAGTGCCTAGTTTTTGTCCTAGATTTTGGCCTAAGTTGGAATTGGCTTTAGGCCTATGACCCTAGGAAATAACTGGTGAAAATAGAACTCAAAAATAAAGTGAAACAGACCTAAAAAGTTTAGTTAAAGTTTAGATGCAATGACCTATAACTGTCCAAAATAACCATCATTTGAATCAATAAATACATTGGACAGTAAATGGCCTAAACTTGTGAAATGCTTATGAAAATAAAGCTAGCATAATATATGATAATTATTGGTAATTGTACCTTGAATAATATTTTCTGATATTTTCTCGGTACAGCTTGTTTATGGCCATACCAGACTAGGCTAATTTCCAACTGTGCAATAAAAATAATAACTATCTATTTTTCATATTTTAATGTTATAAAAAGTTAATTAGTAGGAAAATAGACACTAATTAAGGTTAATAGCCCACTAGTTAGACACCCATTAGATGGGTTGACCGATCAACTTAGGGATTCTTAATATTTGTTGCACTATCTTTTTTTCAAACAAGGTCGACATAATAGAGTAGGTCCACATTAGGGCTACTGTACTAGTCTATTGGATAGACCAGTCTATTAGGCAGACATAACCCTTTCTTCACTAATCATTATATGATGCCGGTGTAGCAGTATAAGTCCCTAAGGGCCACTGCACTAGTCTATTAGATAGACCAGTCTACTGGGCAGATAATTACTAGTTATTTGCACTTTGTGTGCCAGAATTCAATTAAGCCGGTGCAGTAGCATAGGTCCAGAATGGGGACTATTGCACTAGTTTATTTTCCCTCTAGATCTAGTGTTTATTAGGGATATCTCCTAAGTTAGGCTAGTTAAATTAATTAAATAAGATTAATAAATCCACATGTGACTGTGAAACATGACCTAGAGGCATTTTAGTAATTTTCCACTAATAATAAGGAAAGGCTTAAAATGGTATAGTTTATGTATTAATTGAGTAATAACAACTCAACACATAAATTATATGGCTTGCAATAATTAATTGGATAATTATAGACAATAACACCCTAGGGGTAAAATAGTAATTTTGCATGCTAGAGTTACAAATTGCACTTAAGACATAGGTATAAGGTAAAAATAGAAGTTTTATACATGGATTAATTATTAGACATGTTTTTAATGGTTGAATTCACCACTAAGTATTTTGATACTCAGCATACCTATTTCAGTGCACAGGCACCCAAAATAGGGACATTGCCTCGTAAAGCATGCAACGGAGTTCAGAGGTCACATTGAAAAGGTGGATCATGTATACAAAGTAGATTTTGCACTCTATGTACTTAGTTAGGGAAAATGTGTGTGATTTATATAAGGGGCATAGGGTAGTTTTTGTATATATCAGACCATGCTATAATTAACTAGGAGATGTTTTCTCTTATGTATGTGTGCTTTGTGTCGTGTGTTTATGAGCTTAAGGCTCTATATGTTTACTTGTGGCCTGAGGCTTGTGATTGTTTTGTGATAGAAAATGTGGATAAGATTATAACTGGGGGACCAGAAGGGTCTAAGAGAGGTGATATATAATATTGAAGTGTATACAGGTGGAATTTGAATTTTTGGTTAGTGACTCGAGTAGCCGCTATATTGCTAGATTTTTAGATGATACCTGATTGAGTTAGATTCTTTCTGTAATGGCTAAAATATTATCATATAAAGTAAAATGGATTATAGGAACTGACTTAAATAAATTTTGAAACTAGACAGAGTTGTCTAGTGCAGTATAAGTAAAAGTTAAATGAATAACATGGGGGAAATTTCAGGATGGGTAGCCTAGCAAGAACTGCACTACTTATTAGGTTTCTTCAGAAATCTAATAGGGGGTGTAAAAAGTAAGGTGTCTTTTCTTAGACATAACTTCTATAGAGGGGATTCAGGTTAATCCTAGTATTTAACACGCTGACCAAACACATGACTAGTATATCTTTGAGAGGGTTAGCAACTACTATGCCTAACCTTATAGTTGTTTGATTTTTGAAAATAAACTAACAAAGCTTCCTCCCTAATTCTAGCACAATCGTACCTATTAAGAACATTTTAGGGGCAAGTTATAACTATGAGACACTCTACCCAATTCGATTGCCAAACCTAAATAGGGAGTGTGAACACAAGCCTAATATCCAAAATACCTTATCTTAAGCTATTAAAATCATGTTTACAGTTATTGTTGTTGAAATGCTTGATTTATGAAATTGTGAGTTTGCAAAAACTTTTCAAACTTTTGGGAATCTTTGTGTTGAGAATTGGGTAGCATAATGGCGATACCCGGGTACTATCCCAAATTTTTCCTATGACCTGCATTGAAAACAAACACTTTTATATTAATCCAAACACAATTCAACACTCTAGTGCTGTACAGATCACTCTAAATCAGACAACAACATAAGGTATGATCTCAACCTCTTAAAGAGATATCATACAAATAAAATAATTTAATGACAACTTTAATATACTTACAAAATATTTATAGCTTTTTATTCTTTTACATTATTGGCCCATTTCCTTCTTTTTACAACATATAAGTGCATATACAATTACAAAACATGGCTAATATATATATACATCAAAATATATATGCCAAAATACAAGTTTTCACTTGTAGATCTTGTCACCCCAAAACTTGGGCTTAACCTGTTCTTTATGTACACATCGCAAAGAAAACATGATGCACTAAGTAGGAGCTTAGTGGTGTAATTACTATGATATGCTATATCATTTTCATTCATGCAAGTTTAGTTATTTAGTCATAAACATTTCATTAATAAAAATTCATATTAGCATAACAATGAGTGTGTACATGTATAACATAAGTGCTAAGTTATGTAAACGTACATAAAAATGAACATTTCATGATATCATGCATGATTTCTAAGAATTGTACTTTATAAGGATTTCTTATTAAGTATAATTCTTTTTTTAGTAATAATTCACCTATATCAATGAAAATAAAAATCCCATAGATAATGGGGGTGGACGACTAATATGACCTCTATATGACCTAAAGGTCATCTACAAAAACAAGTTCAAAAAAGTAAGCATAACACAAACCCATAGGTCACCTAAAATCATGAGTCCAAGATCGATCATAGCATGAGTCAATGGACAAAATATTGTGCAATGGCCCTATTAAACCATTCGATGACTGCACTTATATAGAAATACATATAGTGGTTTTATTAGACCCTCTGACAGCTACACATGCTTAGAAATATGTGTAGTGGTTCTATTGAAGCCTCTAGTGGCTGCACCCTTATAGTTGCCTGAAGGAGTAAACATAGTAATTAGAGACATCCTAGTAGCTGCTAATTACCCTAGTTTACAAAACAACCTATATAACTAGGTTGTTTTACTCAAATGGGCTATTAATTATAGGTATTTAACTTTTCTTCTTACTTTAGTTCATTTCACTTATATAGTCTATGTATGCCCTTTGAAGTTCTTTTATGGTTCTCAAAAATCATATTCCTATGATAAAACATGACATAGACATCACATTTAAAAATCATGCACATAGATGCACTTATACTCTTCACAAAGCATTTAAATAAATGATATGTCCATTTTACAAAAAAATGCACACATATTGCTTCCTTCACTTATAGTTCACTTATTAGCATGATTATAAGTCATTTTTAAAATAACTGAACATAGGCCGCATATTATTCAGCCAACTAAGCTCATAAATCAGAATATTCACATCTCATATTCAAATTAAATATAGAATATACATATTTATGGCTCTTAAAATTCATGCACTATCACATAGCCATTTTTATCTCAAATGCACATAACCACTTAGTATTACATAACTTTATATTCT
>CANXYI010087897.1:0-16301 GCA_948208565.1 Hura crepitans
TGTCACCTAGTTATACATTATTTGTGGCTGGGGAGGCCGACAGGCTGATCTCTATTATATCACACAACACTTGTGTCTGCAGAGGCTACAACTGATCTCTATTATGGCACTCAGGTCGGTGGTGTAGCATAGGTCCAAAATGGGGACCACTGCACTAGTTATTCCCTCTAGACCCAGTGTATTGAAGTGCAGTCTACTAGTAAGGCCTAAGTTTAAACTTAAATATTGTTCCTTGTAATTGATTAACTAGTTGAATGAATAGGATGTCCATAATATAAGCGAAGGAAATCTAAGTGACACAAAGTAAATAATTAATTGAAATTAATACATAGACATACCTATGAGTGTCTGGGAAATACAGTATAAGGAAAGTATAGAATGTCTGCATAATGTCATTAAAAGTTGTGTCTCCATTAACCTTAACATAAGGGGATAAGTGAGACATACTTTTAATTAATTGAATTCACCACTGAGTTTCATACTTAACTTACCAATTTTTGGGTATGTAGGTGGATAAGAACAGTAGGATAGCCTCGAGCCGAGTGCAGTGTAGCAGCAGAATCAGTAAGAGAGATGATATTTATTTGACTTACTCTATGTAATGGCACTCATGTAATAGCTATAGTTTATGTGTCCAACATGCTTAAAAGCTAATGTGGTGTTATAATCTATTTAAATTAAGAATTTGCATAAATAGTTTTGGCTTAAAAAAATGAATGATTGTGTGATATGTGACTTAAATTTTATATTGAAACTGAATGTGGGGCCTAAGGCCTTTGAGATGTTAATATATGAAGCATCAATAACATGGGTGTCAAGATTGGAAGTAAACCTATTATTGGGAGTCTTCAGGGAGTGGTAAGGGTGTTACAATTAAAACATACAAAAAAGGTAAGTAGGTCATTGTGCCAAAAATCTAGTTGCATAATAGCTATTTAGGCATTACTCAAAAAATTTTACTTATAAGAAAAACACTTCAAATATCAACATACATCTTTAAAACCTCATTTAAAACCTTAATATCCATAGAAACCCTTAAAATTCAAAAAATTATGCTCCAAACTATGAAATCATAAGCTAAGCAATAATATCAGAACAAAGTTCCATAAGTCACACAACACACGCACGCATAATTATTATGTTCACTAATTGAATCATTAGTATTAGATACAAAACATCGTTATTAAAGTTATGTACCACATTTCATGCCATAAGTCATATATTGTCAATTAATTATACCAATGTTATATTTTAGATAAATGAACTTATATAATTCAAATTAGTGGAATATAAGATATATATATGTTCTATACTGGATACTTAGGGAGTGTGTGTGTGTACATGCCATTAGTACTGTAAGAAATCATATATATGTTTCCAAACACATAATGTAAATTTAGAGAATTCAATTCAGTCATTTATTCATTTATTTATCAATTTTATTATTTTAAGCCATTTTTTCCAAGACATAGATTCAGTGCTTAGATAACGAGATGGGTGAAATATTATTTTTAAACTGCCATCTCAATAATACCTAAAGGTATGAAAAGTGGTGATAGTATTGATCCACAGTGCAAGAAACAAAGATAGCTAAAGCTATAGAAAGGTGTATATCTACTAATGTTCTTATTTGGTATGCCAAACTGTCTTAACAGGCATCTAGTTATCCTAGGTAGAAATGGGTTCATACTTGTAAAATTCCCATTTCATATCACTATAATCTTGTATGCATAATGCTTAACTTATACATACCCTATATGTAAATTTTGTTATGCTATATTTTCAAAAACCCTTAAAGGCTGACCTTTTTATCATAACTTTATCATAACTCTTTTTTATATTCCTTAAATTATGCATGTTCAAGAATTCAAAATTTTTTACCTTATGCCATAAAATTTTTGCACTTACCTTGTATAAATTTTAATTCCCTTGAGTTACTCTTGCTTATACACATGTCAAGCCTTACTAAAGTAAAGAAATGATAGGTAATACCCATATTTTATGTGTTTCAGCCACTCATTAAATACATATGGCGAGCTTTATTTTAATCCACTTCTTTTTCAATACATAATAATTAAAAACATATAAAACATGTCATACATTAGCTAATTTTAATTTCCATTAAGTGTCATGAATTTTTGTAATTTGGCCCATCATCAATTTTCATCAAACATATAGATAGCTTCATGCATTTCATATTTACATATATAAGTCACTTAAATAAACTCATTAACCATGTTTAAAAAATAAAAAATCCTAAAATACTCCTTCCTTCCATACAGTAATAGTTTTGGCTTAACCTATAATATGTAGAAAAACTAATCAAATTCTTATCAAGTAAGTTTCAATTATAATTTTATCTTTCCACATCCTAATATGAAACATATCATTTAAGATCATTCACAAAAGGGAATAATCATCCTGAATATCCACAAAATCCATACATGCACACATATATATCTGTAGATATATTTCTTTGATATACTAATTACATTAAAATTTTTAAAAATAAAATTTCATGTATTGTATACTAATATACATATAACATTTAATTAGACATGTTGTCATGTTTAAAATGTAACAACTAATATAATGCCTTTTAATTTATTTAATTGGTAATTTTAGCCAAGTTTATCATTTATACAAGAATAAATTTAAGTTCACATTTAAACAAGTTCCAAGCCATAACATATGTTCTTAAACTCATTCAAAGCATTAAACTCAAGGGATCAAGAAAACATTCAAGTATCTAAGCATGTAAAGCTTAACTTAGACATTAAACTATTTTGCCTAGGACAAATAATCATTCTCTTATGTTTTACTTATCTAGTTCATGTATAATCATGCTTAAAAACCATTAACTCCAAATTAAATAAGCTATAAATCTAAAATACACATAATTATCAAAACAATCACCTTAAAATAAAAGTCCTATTTAAACTTATAATAATCACTCAAGGTTAGTAAAGTGGGTTATATACTACTATCTCTAAAAATAAGATGAGAAATAAAAAAAAGAGTTGTCTTTTCTTATCAGTAGTATCATATAATGTTCATTCAAGCATGCCAAGACCAAAACTAGGGATAACTCATCATTTTTGTTCCATAGTTGTTACTCCTTAACTAGATTCTGTATTTACAACCAATCACCACTTATGGCAGTAACATAAAAATTATTAACAAGCAAAAAGTTTATGATTAATTAAGCTAATTGACCTACTGTAGTTTCTATCTAATTAGCTAGACCCAAAATCTCATTACAAACAATAAGTGGACTTAGCTTAAACAATCAACAGTTTCATAGATAGCAAGGTTTTTCTCTCTCTATAACACTCGAAAATCCTAGCATTTATGAATAGTTACATTCGGGGGTCATAAATAGTGACTTTCAAGACATGATCATGATTTTCTTACTGATCAAAATTTTAAGGTATAAATAGGCTATGAGTACAATTTAGTACAAAAATAAAGACATTTGGATGTCTAACAAGTGATAATGAGTAAGATCATGAATAGTGAACCACAATGTCTTAAATAGTGACTCTTGGTATAAGAATAGGGCTTTTAAAACTACTAATCCAAAATTTATGTGTTAAATAGTTTATGGATATAGTTTAGTAAAGAAATAAGGACATTCAAATGTTAAATAAATGCTAACAAGTGTATACATGAATAGTGCCTCCTAAGGGTCAATAGTACTTCTCGAGACTCGACTCATACTAATGTTATAAAATGATAGCATTAATTATAAGAAATTTTTAGGTAATGTTTGGAAATAAAACAAGGTTATTAAGAAGGGTAAAACAAAAGTTAAGTTGTTATAGCAATGTATTATGAATAATTATATACTTAAACTAGAGCCATAAAATACTTTGGTTTGTGCTTAGATGGACCCAAAAATGCCACATCCTGAGGTTCAAATATTCTAAGAAATATGGTGGGAATGGAGTTACAATTTTAGAATATCAAGAAGTATTTTATAAAAATCAAGCGAGGTAAAAAAAAGTATCATATTTAATCAATTTTTTAAGGTTTTTAAGTTTTTTTTAGGGCTTGTAAGCAGTAATATGTATCATTATTTGAGACCATTGGATTCAATAATTGATGTAAGGAATTTCAAAAAAAAATTAAGCAAATAAAAGTGGAAAAAAAAAGATTTTTATGGGCTATTTAAACTTGGGCCATTAGATTAAGTTGGAAAGAATCTTAGCCACATGTTGGGTAGGTATAAAAGGCACAAAAATGAAAACAAAGGGGGTGTTTTTTTGGCAGTAACCATCCCTCCTTTTCTTCTTCTTATTTTCTTTTCATGTTGGTTTCAAAAGAGCATTTTCCATGGCTTTAAGCTTTTCCTTTCTTCCATTCCACTAATATTCACTATTTAATACATAATTATGATATATTATAGTCCTCTCATGCCATAAACTACTATATGGAGGTCTTATTTGGGTGGATTTCTTAGAGTATCAAGTATGGATGAATAGTGACTAATTGTTATATAAGTGATTATTTTTGTCTTTTTGGTATTTTTAGGAGTAAATTAGAGGTTCCAATTTAAGTTATTTTAAGGTCAATTTTTGGTTTTGATGCTTGTGGATTTTTGTATAAATTTAAGTGTAATAGATGAATAGCAAACAATCTTGGAAGAAAGGTTAATTTTTGAGGTTTAATATTTTTATAGGTGTTATGATGTCCTAATGAAACATATTTGTAGCTAGATTAAATAACTGAAGTATGTAGAATTTACTATGGATTCCTAATGCATTTTGAGGTCCTAATGAAAGATATTTGCAGTTAGATTAAATAACTAAAGTATATAGAATTTACTATGGATTCTTAATGTATTTTTCCTATTATGTTTGTAGAGGAAGAGAAGGGAATTAGGGATATTATGAGAGAGAAGGCCAATTAAGGTCTAAAGGATGTATTTGGAGGTGATTTGTATGTGCATCCTCTAATACTATGCCTTAAATCTTATGTGTAAATTTGAATACAAGTATATGTAATCTAATGAGTAATCTAATGTATTATTTAATATGTGATCTAAGTGTGATCAAAGAGCATGTGTGGTTATGTAAGTGTGTTGTAAGTATGCTATTATGGGGATAATGTGTTGACATATTGTTAAGTAATGAAATAAAACTTTAGTGTGTAATGATATGCTAAGCTGAATGCAATTAAAGGAATCATTAGATGGAAATGGTATGTAAAGGTTCATGGCATGTTAAAGTAAATAAGAATGAGACATAAATATAAATACATAAAAGAATGAAATAATAAATGGCATATAAGGAATATATATATATATATATATATATATATATATATATATATATAGAAAAGCTTGATGGTGGAAATTGTGTATGTAATTAATAATGGGATTAAAACTTAATTGTTGATATATGTTACATACATGAGTAATGGATATGGGATGATGAGAAGAATGAGCTAAGTATGAGTAAAGCTTAGAGCTAAAACATATGTGTTAAAAAAAGGAAAGGATGATGCATGATAATCGACTTAAGTTGGAAGTTATGTCAAGTAAGTGTGCATAAAGAGGAATACTAACAACACACACACACACACACACACACACACACACATATATATATATAATCATGAATACTAGTGTATTAAGTAAATGTAGATGAAAATAAAGGGTTATATAGTATATGTATGTTAAATAATGACATGTGGAATATAAAGATGGTACAAGGTATGAATAATAATAATAATAATAATAATAATAATTGAATTAGTTGATATATGTGTGATTATAGCTCTACATGACATTGTGTGTAATGCCCATAAATCGAGGTTTCATGAATTGTACCTCTGAGGCTTAAACAGGGTTTCCCGAGAGTCAGGACACCTTTGTAAGTCCATAAAGGCTGTATACTAGTCATAAAACTTTGATGGACTAGAAAATGAGAAAAATGAATTAATTTAAAAGTTTAGTAGAACCAATAATTCATTTTAGACAGTAAAATAGTGAATAGTGACCTTAGATGAACTTATGCCAGGAATGACCCAGGATGTGCCTAGAAAGACTTGTAAATAGCATACCTTGAAGGTCAAAAATTCCAATCAACATATTGGTGAAGGAATTTTTATTTTCTAAGGTCATTTGATAATTTTTTGGAATTTCTTATTATAGCAGGTGAATAGTAAACCTCCTTACCTTTGGAGTTTGGACTTGAAATTATATGAGGCCTTAAATGGCCATAATTAAGGATTTTTGAAAAAAAATGATTATTTTTGGAAGCTTATAAAAATTATTAAATTTTTCTAAAATTTAAAATGAAATTGGAATTATTTGGGTCATTAGATCACCACATGTCGCAATCTAACCATTCCACCATTTAATATATATAACCTCACATATGTTCATGGAGCACTTGTGCAAAAAATTGTCTTTAACCTTCCTCTAAGACTAAAAACTCAATGCCACCTATACCATTTGTCCTTCACACCAACCTCAATCTCTACTAAACCTTTCATATCTTATATGTAATCAAACCTCCATAACCTCTATACCACACTCTAAGTGATAGAATTCAAGGAAAAGACCTCAAATGAGAGAAATAAATATGAAGTGAATAGTGACCATTTGGAGTGTAAGTGATATTTTCTTAGTTTTTTTATTTTGAGTAGCCCTAGTTATTCTAAAAAAATAATGATTATAGATTTTAATTTGGAGTTTTAAAAATTTTATATGAATTTTCTAAGTTCTAGGGTTCATATGTATGTTTAAGCAGGAATAGTGAAGAACCAAGGGAGCAAAGGCATTAGAAGGGTGAGAAAAGGTGTAAAACTACCCTAGGTATGTGAATTTAATGCTATGAATGCATACCATGATGTGTAAGTATGTATGTGTGCATGAACATATGTATAGAAGTGTGATTTTATGCATGTGTGAGCATATTGATGTTAAATGATCATGCTATCATGCTTGTATAATGATAATAGGATTATATGTATGCCATTAGAGAGATAAAAGCATGTGTATATGCATGGCATGTATGTGGCCGAATGCATGTCATGGCATGTGATGTGTGCATGGTGAATAGTAAATATGTGTTAATGATGGAAATATGAGATATAATGTGTGTATGGCATAAAATGTCAATAAGAACTAAGTGATAATGGATATTCAAGTAATATGTTAGTTTATGGTATAATATGGAAAAATGATGTGTAAATGGAAAATTGATTTTTATGGTGTAAAAATATTAGCTTATTTTACGTGAAATGGCATAAGTGGATTAATGATGTAAAGTGAATGCATACCATGAAAGGTTGATGTTAAAAATAGAGATGATATATGGTGGATGTGTAGCGATGCCTTGTAACATGGTATGGCTTGGCTATTGATGGAATTATGTTAGGTGAGACATGAGAAAAATGATAAAATGAATAGTGTCAATGACCAAATGAATAGTATATTTTTGTAAAATAACCTAAAATAATGTGATATGAATATGCATGTTAAGTTGATAAAATGACCTATAATTGAACAATAAGTAATAAATTGAGTTGGCTCATTAGTTAGACACCCACTAGATGGGTTGATCGGTCAACTAGTGAGTTACTAGTTGTTAGGGTGGTGTTCTTGGGCCATTATTTATGTGATTATGTAATCGGGTGCAGCCATTGAGATCCTAATATGGGCTACTACACTAGGTAGGTGCAGCTATTGAGGTCCTGATATGGGCTATTGCACTAGGTAGGTGTAGCTATCGAGGTCCTGATGTAGGCTACTACATTAGGTAGGTATAGCTACTGATGTCCTAATACAGGCCACTGCACTAAATAGGTGTAACCACTGAGGTTTAAGATGGGGCTACTACACTAGGTAGGTGTAGCTATCAGGGTCTAAAATATGGGCCATTATAGCCTAGATTCCCTTTTATCTAGTGCCTTTAAGTGTCGTCTTTCTAGTATGGGCCTGAATATAGAAATAAATGCAATAAATAATAACAGTCATAGATTTATGACCATAAAAATGGATAACAGTCATTTAATAAAAATTGGGAGAGATCAATTAACATGTCACTAGTAATAAAATAATGAGACTATTAATTAAATTAATATTATTTTAATAAAGTAACTCTATGTGTTACACAATGAGTTCATAAGATGTATGATACATGGATGTATGCATGACATGCACTTATTACATTAAATTCACCACTGAGTTTTATACTCAGAATATCGAGTGTTCCGATGCATAAGTTACAGATAGTGTAATAGTCTAGCCTCAGTAATATTTTGTAGTGTAGCATATCAATTTTTGTGAGGGTAATATTTCTATACTTGATGGTTGTTAGTATGGCACTCATGTATAGTGGGATTAGGCTTAGTTATTGCAAATATTTGATATGTATGTAAATTATATGACTGAATGTATTACTAGATGCATGGTATTATATGAATGTTTGTATTTTTTTGAAAGATATGGGCATGATGCCTTGTGTGCTGTGTTGGGATGGTATATGATATTAGAGGACTAGAAGGGTCTAGGAGTTGTGAAAGGTGAATGTGATGATTTTAGAAGTGATTTTCATAGGTTTAAATTTTGGTCTTTCACTCGGGTAACCATTATGCTACCCAAATTTTTGTAAATTAGATAATTGGCATAAAATATGTTTTTAGCAGTTAAATGCAGCCAGGATTAAAGGATCATATAGAAATACCCTAAAAAAAGAAATGGAATAGATGATGTCATAAATGTTAAATGAATGTAGCTTAGAGAAATTTTAGAATGGGTAACTAGTAGGAAGCAGCGTTTCCTGTCTAGTTCCTTTGGGAATAGGTAGAGGGTGTTACATTTGGTAGTATCAAAGTAGATTTAGGCATTCCTAGGCTTATTATAAATGAGGGCTTATGTCTAGGATTCTATATTTCCTATAAAGCTACACTGCATAAGGTTGATAGGTTATTCTTTTATAGTGATTCAAGATGAGTGAATGGACTCCACTAGACCAAGAGAAGAAGTGGCCAGTTATGCTCCCACTACAATCCTTGGACTTAAGGTGAGTGTAGTGACTCTAGAGCCTAGTGATGTTACACACCAGCTAAAGCCATAAGCACAACCTCAGACTTAGGCTTCCCCATCACTTCTATAACATATAGTAGATTTGCTGAGGCATAACTCTGCAGCAGCTCCACCAGCTCCTATATCACCTCTTCCACTGCCAACTGCATTACAAAAGGCTTACTTAAAGAGGGTAAAGAAAATAGGAGCTATGAACTTTTTAGGGAATGGAGAGGATGATACTACTAGAGCAGAGTATTGGCTAGAGAGGACGTTCAAAATATTAGAGCAACTAAGATGTATAGAAGAGGAAAGTCTTAAGTGTACCACTTCACTTCTTTAAAAGGAAGCCTATCATTGGTGGGACACCACAAAAAAGAAGAAAGTTGCAGCTAAAATAACTTAGGAGTATTTCCTGAAAGAGTTCAAAAAGAGGTATATACCATAATCATATAAGGATAGAAAGAGATAAGAGTTTTTAGATTTAAAGCAAGGTAGGAGATCAATGTCTGAATATAAGAAGGACTTTGCTTGATTAGGCAAATATGCAGAATGTGCAAGAGGTTCAAAAAGGGCCTCAATATAGAATTATGGATACAGATAGCTACCACAAAGATTAGAGATTTCTCAATATTAGTGGCAACAGCCTATTATATGAAAGAGATGGTGCAGGAAAAGAGAGAGTTATTTCAAAAGAAAAGGTCATTCATATTAGGGCAAAATAGCTCAACCCTTAGAGCTAGTAAGAGATAGAGAGAGTTATAATTTTAGGTGGTGCCATAGACTCAGAGGCAGACCCAATCATAGAAGTTAGGTCAGGCTTCTGCATTTAGGCCTTGACCTCTATAGCAGGCCTCTAATGCTTCTACATTCGTAACTAGAAGTGCACCCTCAACTTTCGAGAATTGTAATAGAAAACATTAGGGGTAATGTAGGCTAGTAAGAGTAGGTGAGTGCTTTACATATAGGGCTAGAGATCATTTCTAGAGAGACTATCCTCAGAGGTAGGCTAAAGTTACCCAGACATAAACATCTATAACACCATAAAATAAAGGATAGAGATAGAGTAGGGGTGATCAACCCAGTAGTAGTCAGAGGACTAAATCTAAAGCATGAGCTCTAGGACGTCAATATGCCATCTGAGCTCATGAGGAGGTAGAGGCTTCAGATGTTATTACCAGTACATTTTACCTATTTAATGCACCTGTATTAGCTTTAATAGATCTAGGATCAACCCACTCCTATATTTACATTATATAAGAATAAGGTATAGGGTTAGAACCAAAGCCTATAGACATAGATATTCAAGTCAACAACCCAATTGGATAGAGTGTGACAATGAAAAAAATATATAAACATTTTCCTTTGGCATTTCAAAATTAGCTATTCCTTGCAAGCCTCATTGAACTTCCTTTTCATGAATTTGATATTATTCTGGGTATGGACTGGCTGTCAGAACATCGAGCAATAGTTGATTGTAAACATAAAAGGCTTACCCTTAGGATAATATAGGGATATGAGGTGATAGTAATGGGTGAGAGAAATTCCCTGGATAACATCATTTCAACTGTTACTGCTAGACGACTTATCCATAAAGGATATGAAGCCTATTTAGCCCATATGGTTGACACTAGTAATTCCATGCCTAGCCTTGAACAAATTCTAGTAGCGTCAAAATTTCCTGATGTTTTTTTAGAAGAGTTACTAGGATTACCTCCACAACAAAAGCTTAACTTAGAGATCAAAGTATATCCTGGTACAACACCTGTATCTATCACTCTTTATCGGATGGCACCTATAAAACTAAAGGAATTAGAGGTGTAGTTGCAGGAATTGTTAGATAAATGTTTTATTAGATTGAGTACTTCACCTTGGGGAGTACCCATGCTATTTGTATAGAAGAAAGATGGGTCGCTTTGATTATGTATTGACTATAGGCAATTGAATAAGGTAACAGTAAAGAATAAATACCCATTGCTGAGAATTGATGATCTTTTTTATCAGCTCAAAGTTGCCAACATATTTTTAGGATAGATATGAGATCAAGGTACCATCAGTTATGGATTAAAGAGTCTAATATTCCTAAAACTACTTTCAAAACTAGATATTGGCATTACAAGTTCTTAATGATGCCCTTTGGACTTACTAATGCCCTAGTAGCCTTTATGGACCTGATGAATAAGATCTTTAAACCATATCTAGACCAATTTGTAGTGGTGTTTATTAACGACATGCTAGTCTATTCCAAGGCTCAAGAAGAGCATGAGCAATATCTTAGAATTGTGTTACAGGCTTTGAGAGAGAAACAACTATATGCTAAATTGAGTAAATGTGAGTTTTGGCTAAATTAAGTAGCTTTTCTAGGCCATATTGTTTTAGCAGGAGGCATCAGAGTTGATCCTAACAAGGTTAAAGTTGTGTTATAATGGAAACCTCCTAAGAATGTAATTGAAATATAAAGCTTCCCAGGATTGGCTGGATATTATAGAAGGTTTGTGAAGGGTTTCTCAATGATTGCAGCCCCATTGACTAGGCTATTAAGGAAGGATGTGAAATTTGAATGGGATGATAAATGTCAAAGGAGCTTTGATAAATTAAAGACAATGTTGACAGAGGCCTTGATCCTCACTCAAGCTGAATAGGTGAAATGTTTTGTCATTTATAGCGATGTATCACATAATGGATTGGGGTGTGTATTAATGTAAGAAGGTAAAGTGATAGCTTATGCCTCCAGACAACTGAAGCCACATGAGAAGAATTATCCTACTCCTAACTTGGAGTTAGTTGCCATTGTCTTCACACTGAAAATTTAGAGACATTACTTATATGGTGAAAGATGCTACATCTATACGGACCATAAGAGTCTGAAATATCTCCCTATGCAGAAGGAGTTGAACTTGATGCAACGAGGCTAGAGTTGATAAAGGATTATGATTGTTTGATAGATTATCATCTAGGAAAGGCAAATGCATTGAGTCAAAAGTTCATGGCTACTATGAGAGCAATGAATGTTAGAATGGAGTACGTAGAGAAAAATGCTATCTTAGTTAAATTGCAAATCAAGCCTAATTTCAAGCAGTAGATAAAAGAGGCACAGACACGAAATGAACAATTTGTGCATACTATAAGTAAAGTCAAAGAGGGGAAAATTGTTGAGTTTAAACTAGGAGAAGATGGATGCTTGTACTATCATGGTAGGTTATATGTGCTTAATATAGATGAGCTAAGATGCAAATTTTAAAGGAGACATATAAAGCTCTGTATTCCATGCACCCAGGAAGCACAAAGATGTACCTAGATCTAAAACTGTAGTATTAGTGGTTAGGAATGAAATGGGATGTAGTGGAGCATGTGGCTAAATGTTTGACATGTCAATAGGTGAAGGAAGAACATTAAGTTCCTTCTGGATTGCTACATCTAATAGCAATACCAAAATGGAAATGGGAGAAAGTTACTATGGACTTTGTGATAATACTACCGATGACTAGAAGCAAGTGTGATGATGTATGGGTAATTATTGACAAGATGACTAAGACAACTTATTTTATCCCTATAAGGATAGACTATTCTCTAGTTAAGCTGGCACAACTTTACATTGATGAGATTGTAAGACTGTATGAGTGCTAGTACTAATTATTTCTGATTGAGATCCATGATTTACCTCCAAATTTTGGAAGAAGTTACATAAAGCTCTTGGTACTCGATTGACCTATAGTACAGCCTTTTATCCTCAGATAGATAGACAATTAAAACGGGTGATATAGGTACTGGAGCACATGCTACATAATTGTGCTATAAAATTTAAAGGAAGTTAGGACTAGTACTTGTCTTTGGTTATGTTTGCATACAATAATAGCCATCTAGCCAACTTAAGTATGGCATCTTATGAGGCATTGTGTGGTAAAAGATGCAAAACTCCTCTTTGCTAGAGTGAAGTAGGTGAGAGTAAGATTATGGGACCTAATTTGATCAAAGATGCAAAAGATAAGGTCAAGATCATAAGAGAGAGATTAAAAGCTACCATAGATCATCAAAAATCATATGCTAATTTGAAATAGAGGGATATTGAATATGAAATGGGTGAAAAGTATTCTTAAAGGTATCACTGTGGAAGAAGATACTTAGGTTTGGCAAGAAAGGGAAAAGGTATCACTATGGAAAAAGGTACTTAGGTTTGGCAAGAAAGGGAAGCTTAGTCCTAGTTTCATTGGCCCCTACGAGATTATAGAACGTGTAGGGCCTTTGGCATATAGACTAGCTTTACCACTTGAGTTGCAATAGATTCATGATGTATTCCATATTTCAATGCTAAGATGATATCAATCTGATCCATCTCATGTAATACCTATATAAGATATTCAAGTATAACTGGATTTAATTTATGAGGAAGAACTAGTGTAGATTTTTGCTAAAAAAGTCAAGCAATTATGGAATAAAGCCGTACTATTAGCCAAGGTGTTATGGAAGCATCAAAATACAAAAGAAGCTACATGGGAAAGTGAGGAAAAATGAAGGCTCAGTACCTGCACCTATTTTCACCAAGTAATTTTGAGGATGAAATTACATAAAAGATGAAGAATTGTAATGCTCATAAATTGAGGTTTTATGAATAGTACCTTTGAGGCTTAAATAAGGTTCCTCGAGAGTCGAATCACCTTTGTAAGGCTAGAAAGGCTGTGTACTATTCATAAAACTTTGATGGACTAGAAAATGAGAAAAATGAATTAATTTAAAATTTTGGCAAAACCAATAATTTATTTTAGGTAGTAAACTAGTGAATAATGGCCTTAAATGAACTAGTGCTAGGAATGGCCTAAGAAGTGCCTAGACAAACCTAAAAATGCATACCTTGAAGGTTAAAAATTCTAATCTACGTGTTGGTAAAGGAATTTAATTTTTTTGAGGTCATTGATAATTTTTTAAAATTTCTTGTTACAACAAGTGAATAGTAAACCTCTTTGCCTTTGATGTTTGGACCTAAAATTATACAAGGCTTTAAATGGGCATAATTGAGGACTTTTGATACAAAAGCAATTATTTTTGGAAGATTAGAAAAATTATTAAAATTTTCTAAATTTTAAAATGAAATTGGAATTATTTAGGCCATTAGATTGCCATGTGTCCTGATCTAACAATTCCACCATTTAATATATATAACCTCACACATGTGTAAAGAAGTCTCTTCAACCTCCCTCTAAGACCAAAAAGCTGATGCCACCTATACTATTTTCTCCCACCATTTTTCCTTCACACTAATCTTAATCTCCATTAAACCTTACATATCTTATATGGAATCAAACCTCCATGACATCTAAAACACACTCCAAGTGATAGAATTCAAGGAAAAGGTCTTAAATGGGAGAAACAAGTATAGAGTGAATAGTGACCATTTGGAGTGTAGGTGATATTTTCTTAGTATTTATTTTTTTAAGTATCCCTAGTTATTCTAAGAAAAATAATGTTTGTAGATTTTAATTTGGAGTTTTATAGAATTTTATATGAATTTTCTAGATTCTAAGGTTCATATGTAGGTTTAAGGAGGAATAGTAAAGAACCAAGGGAGAAAAGGTATTATAAGGGTGAGAAAGGGTGTAAAACTACCCTAGGTATGTGAATTTAATGATATGAATACATGCCATAATGTGTAAGTATGTATGTGTGTATGAACATATGTATGGAAGTGTGATCTTGTGCATGTGTGTGCATGTTGATGTTAAATGATCATGTCATCATTCTTGTAAGATGATAATAGGATGATATGTAGGCCATTAGGGAGATAAAAGCATGTGTATGTATGTGGTATGTATGTGGCCAAATGCATGTCATGGCATGTACATGTGTGCATGGTGAATAGTAAATATGTGTTAATGATGGAAATGTGAGATATAATGTGTGTATGGCATAAATGTCAATAAGAACTAAATGATAATGGATATTCAAGTAATATGTTAGTTTATGGTATAATATGGAAAAATAATGTGTAAATGGAAAATTGATTTTTATGGTGTAAATATATTGGCTTATTTTGCATGAAATGGCATAAGTGGATTAATGGTGTATAGTGAATACATACGATTAAAGGTTTATGTTAAAAATGGAGATTGTATATGGTGGATGTGTAGTGATGCCTTGTAACATGGTATGGCATACCTATTGATGGAATTATGTCAAGTGAGACATGAGAAAAATGACCAAATGGATAGTGTCAATGACCAAATGAATAGTATATTTTTGTAAAATGACCTAAAACTGTGTGATGCAAATATGTATGTTAAGTTGATAAAATGACCTATAACTAAATAATAAGTAATAAATTGAGTTAGCCTATTAGTTAGACACCCACTGGATAGGTTAATCGATCAACTAGGGAGTTACTAGCCATTAAGGATATTGGTCCTCTTAGGCCATTATTTATGTGATTATGTAAGTAGATGTAACCATCGAGGTCCTAATATAGGGCATTGCACTAGGTAGGTACAGCTATTGAGTTCTTGATGTGGGCTACTATACTAAGCAGGTGCAGTTGTCAAAGTCCTAATGTAGGCTATTGCACTAGGTAGGTGCATTTACCGAGGTCTTGATATGGGCCATTGCACTAAGTGAGTGTAGCCACTGAGGTATAAGATAGGGCTACTGCACTAGGTGAGTGCAACTACCGAGGTCCAAAATATGGGCCACTGCATAACCTAGATTCCCTTTTATCTTTTACCTTTAAGTATCATCTTTCTAGTATGGGCTTGAATATGGAAATACATGCAATGAAGAATAACAGTCATGGATTTATGACCATAAAAATGGATAATAGTCATTTGATAAAAAATAGGAGAGATTAATTAATTGGCATGTCATTGGTAATGAAATAATGAGACTGATAATTAAATTAATATTATTTTATTAAAGTAATTTTCTGTGTTGCATAATGAGTTCATAACATGTATGATGCATGGATGTATGCATCACATGCACTTATTGCATTAAATTCACCACTGAGTTTTATACTCAGCATATCAGTGTTCCAATGTGCAAGTCATAAATAGTGTAGCAGTCCAACCTCAATAATATTTTACAGTGTAGCAGATCAATTTTTGTGAGGGTAATATTTTTGTACTTGATGGCTGTTAGTATGGCACTCGTGTATAATGGGATTGGGCTTAGTTAGTGTAAATACTAGATATGTATGTAAATTATATGACTGAATGTATTGCTAGATGTATGAAAATTTAATGGTATAATATAAATGTCTATATTTTGTGAATGACGTAGG
>CANXYI010088025.1:0-26639 GCA_948208565.1 Hura crepitans
GCAGAACCAATAAATCATATTACGTCAAGAAAATACCATATCCTGAACCTCAAAAATTCCACTGAGTATGATGGAGGAGGAATTATAATTTTTTGATGTCAATAGATATTTTTTCTGAATATTTTATTATGACTGTGAATAGTGCCAAAAAGTCAATAGCGGAATTTTGACCTGAAATTTTACGTGGGCCTTAGTTTTACTAATCGAGGATTTTTAAAACTTAAATGAGAATTTTTGGAGACACAGAATATTTTATGAATTTTTGAATCAAAAAGTGACATAAAATGCACATAAATTATTTGGGGGCCATTTGGCCCAATTAAATGGATCCAACCCATAACTCATAAAGGGTTACACATGTGTACACACCACACATGTGACCAAACCATCATCTTCCCTACAAACCGTCAATAGTCGATGCCATTAACAAGGGAAAACTACCATTTTCAAGCTTTCTCTCTCCTATTTTCCACCCAATTTCATGAAAAATTATTAGAAATTAAACCTCCATTCATAGCAGACCTCAATTCAACCAAGAAATTCAAGGAAGGAGCTTAAATTTGGCAAATTCACCACTTGGGTGAATAGTGCCCAAAGTAAGTAAAAATCATCCAATGTCATTTTTTTTTGATATAGGTAGCTTAGGCAATTTTAAGAATCTCTATGGTTTTAGAATTTAATTTGGAGCTTTGGATATTTTTTTTGAGAATTTTTCTAAGACCAACTTGGTGTATGTTTAGGGGTGCCCATTCCAAGTGAGCAAATCAAGGCATTCAAGGGCAAAGTGGTAGAGAAAGGGGTGTAGAGACACCCTAGGTATGTGGAATAATTCAAATGGATTATGCCTAATGTGTATGTACATTTATGTGCATGAATGTTGTATAGAATAGTTAGATTTTGAACATAGGTATGTTGTTTAGTTGAATTGGCATTATAATTAAGTATTTGGTGTGAAAATATTATGAGTGGTATGTTAAATTGGAAAGTATTGCATGTGTAAGTGTAGGGATTTAATGTGGCCGAATGGTGTGACAAAATGTGTGTGGCATGTGTAGTTAAGTAATTGATGCATTTTATGTGTAAATTAAAGGTGGAAATCACAAAGAAGATAACCTAAAAATGGGTACATTATGAGGAATAGAAATGTAAATTATTTGAATGAGAACATGTGACAAAATCTTAGTAAGATAATATGCCTTATATTAGGTATTGAACATAAGAATAATGGGGTAAGGAATTGATGGAAATAGAACTTGAATGACAAAAGTAATGAAAAGCATAAAAGGCAAAAATGACTAAATGAATAGTGTCAGTTACGGAAACTGACCAAATGAATAGTGATATTTGCGACAATGGCAAAGTCATAATTATTTGTGTGGACTAGGTCTAAAAATGTAACTTAAGGATAAAATCATAATAAATACCATCTAAAATGGTTAATGGCCTATCAGTTAGAGACCCACTGGATGGGTTGACCGATCAACTAGAGGTAGAGCAGCTGCTAGGTAATCGGTCATTCTAGGGCCCACTGCCAAGTATTGGTTGTGATTGGTGCAGCCGCCTAGGTTCTGTGATGAGCCACTGCACTATAGGTTGTTATTATAGATATTAGGAGTGGTCTACAGATGTGCCCCTAGGTATCCACCATCGGTGCTGATTGCTATGAGGTACAGATATTGGGAGTGTTCTACAAATTGATCCCTATTATTTGCTACAAGTCCTTGAGTATCGAGGAAGGTAGGTGTAGCTACCTAGGCCCTAAAAGTGGGTCACTGCACAGGATGCATCGTGCTGTCCAATGTCTTAAAGCATAGTTTATCTGGTATGGGCCTGTAAAGATAATGAATTGACTTGAAATAACTGATAAGAAAGTTGAAATTTACAGATAAGTAAAACAGGATTAATGAAATGAATGAACTTAGAGTTGTAGGGTTTCTTGTTGTGTGTGGAACATCACATGGTGCATGTTTGCATAACTTGATATAATATATTTAGTTTATTCCACCACTGAGTGCCATAGTCAGCATATTAGTGTTCCGATATGTAGGTCATAGACAGAGAGCCAACCAGCATCAGACGTCGTCGATAGTGTAGCTGTTATAAAGTCTTTGGTATTTTTATTTTCCTTTTTGAATTATGTATATAGAGATGCACTCATGTATATAGATAATTTGGGATATGGGATATATGTATAAATATATCTATCCAACTGAATGTATGTACAGCTTTATGTGTGTCAATGAATATCTGTGTTGCATGCTTATGTGCTGATGGGTCTATGACCTTGTGTTATGTGAAATGGATATGATATTGTGATGTTAACTATATTATGGAGGACCAGAGGGTTTAGAAGGGGGAATGAGGTTGGAGGTTGAGTTTAGAAGTGCTTTTCTTTGCAAGTTATTTTAAGGTTAGTTACCAAGGCAGTCGTTATGCTGTCTGATTTTTCATAAATGTCTGGTAGTACTCATTAGGAGTTTTAATAGACCAAAATAGACAGTAATTAGAGAATAAATAATCAGAAAGGGTCTAAGACTAGGTTTGGTCAAACCTGGTCAAAGTTAGGTAAAAGTTAAATGTAAGGCCCTTGGAGAAATCCTAGGATGGATGACCTCAGCGGGAAGTAACAGACCTTGCTTGTTTTAGGTAGAAATAGGTAGGGGGTGTTACATTAAGATGTATAATCCCATATCGATTGAGGAGGAGAACGAAGCATGCCTTATAAGGGTGTGGATACCTCTCCTTTGCAGATGCGTTTTGGATAAAAGGGTTCGAATCCCATCAAAACTCTGAAGTTAAACGTGTTTGGACGAGATTAGTACCAAGATGGGTGACCACTTGGGAAGTCTTTCCCTTTGCTCAAGAACAAAACTGAGAAGGGCAATGGCCCAAAGTGGAACATGTTTGGATGAGATTAATACCAAGATAGGTGACCACTTGGGAAGTCTTTCCCTTTACTTAAGAACAAAACCGTGAAGGGTGGACAATATCTGCAAATGGGTGGCCTTGGTCATAACAGACCACGCTTGAGGTGGATAGGTAACCTATCCCATATCAGAATAAAGGGAAGATGGTAACCTTATAAGTAAGACCTTGGTATACCTGGTTAGCACGCTTTTGGGTGTTAAGGGTTTGAATCCCATCAAAACTCTGAAGTTAAACGTGTTTTAGTGAGAGCAGTACCAAAATGGGCAACCATTTGGGAAGTCCTCATGTTGCACGCTTTGCCCAAGAGATAAATTCATGAGGCCTGATAGGTCAAAGTGGACAAAGAGTTAAAAGTTCAACTATAAAAGTTGTTAAGCAAAGGGTTTATTAGACCAAGGATATTATCATAGGGTGTTATTTGCATCCCTTCCTTTCTAAGGTCGGTCATACTGAAACAACCAAAGACTAAACCTTAATCTCACCTCTCGAGTCCTAAAAGATGAAAAGGAAACTAGAGGAATCCTAAGTCATTCCTATTCTATTAGCCTAGAAAGAGCGAGTTGGGCACAACAAGGTAGGAATCGCCACATAACCAGAGTTGGAAAATACCATGTAAGGCCAAAACCAGAGTGGTTCAGAACCCTACTTTTATTTATACTTCAAGTTAATATGAAATTTCATATTAAATTTATAATTTTATCCATTTTCTCAAGTAAGTTTCAAAATTAAAAAAAAAAGCATTTAATCACATAAAGAAATAATGAAACATACATATTTACAAAAGAAAGAAATGAAACATGAGGAAAACGTACATGAAATTAGGTAATTGATTTTCTTTGAGAACTTTGATTCTTACATGTCAATTTTTAAAAAAACTAGTTTTATTATTCGTACTTTTATTTTAGAAAATTCAAAATCCATTTTATTAGGAAAATGTTAATTAATTGGGTATAAAACGATTAGGTTATTTTTTTATAACATATAAAAATTATTTTCTACTTATTACAATATTCATGAAAAATATAGAGAAATAACGTGAATAAAATAAATTATATGGCAATTACCTAAAATACATTATAATCGAAAAGGAAATAAAAATTATAAGAAATTACCTAAAATACATTATAACCGAATAAAAAATTACATTAAAATTGCCTAAAATACAATTTCACCAGTTGTTTGATAAAAAGAGCAGAAAGAAAGGTCAATTAAACTTTTAAAAGGTCAAACAACTTGTATAATTGCAAAACACAAGATTAGTATGAATAATAGAATAATAATGACAATAAAAAATGAAACAAATAATTAAATAAATAAAATAACACAACATTAATAAAACACAGGTAATAAGTTATCACATCTAACTAGTAGATAGATAAGAGGAATAAAATAAAGTCACCCATCTAACTGAAAGATAAATGAAAAAGAGAAAGAAAATAAAGAAGACAAATAAAATTTGGTCGACTAATTACCTTCAGGAATGATCTCCAAATAGCCAGAAAGAAAAGAGGCAAATAGTTTTGGGAAAAACATTTTAAAATAAAAAAACTGTGTCTAAAAAATGTTTTTGCATTTTTAGTATATGCTTATTGATAAAACTTGACCCCTTCGACTGACACAGGGTTCAGCTTTTATACACATAGATTGAAACATGAAATGACCATTTTGGGGTAGGGTAAAATGGCCATTTGCATATGCTAAACAGTCGTTTGCCTAAAGCGGATTCTATATAGATTCTGTCTCTTTGGAAAAATGATGCCATTTTGTGGAGGTAAATGACCATTTTAAGAAAATATGAAATGCCCATTTTGCCTTCTGAAACGGCCATTTTGGCAAAGTGCAAAATGGCCGTTTCAAGGGTAAAATGATGTAGTTTTTCCCCTAGCGGCCTAAAGCTTATAAAATGCAATTTTAACAATTATAAAACTTTTTTTCTTTTTTAAATACTCCATATCGGAGGGGGTGTTAGACATCAGGCTTGAGCCCTTAGCCTACCACAGACGCCTATTTTTCTTGAAATTCAAGTTGCCCTGTAAGCTTTTCGGGTCAGGCAAGGGCTTATGTTCAAAAATTAATCATGATTTTAAAACTTTGAGTGAAGAGATCTTCAAATTAGATGTTAACATTCCTTTTTATCGGAATTTTTGTCTTTTCTTTATCATTAGGCAATCTGAACATGGGAGCTCTAGAAATCCAGTGTCTACAGTTGCATCTAACTTTGGGGTGACTATAAAGTGTATGAGGTGACCCAAAGTTTAGAAAGAAAAGGATGCGTACCTCATGGGATAACCTTTTCTTGTAGGTGATCTAGCATTGACATATTACTATTGGTTTGTTTGCTTCAGAAAGTGCTAAAGACATTGCACTTCAAGTTGATATAATTCAGGCAGTGCTACAGACATTACACCTGAAGTTGGTGTTACTCAAGCAGTGCTAGAGACATTACACACGAAGTTGGTTTGCTTCAAATAGTGCTTAGGGATATTGAATCTGAAGTTAATGCAATTCAAGCAGTGTTAGAGGCATTACACCCAAAGTTGATTTTTTCAAACAATGCTAGAGATATTGCATTTGAAGTTGATGCGATTTAGGTAGTGCTAGAGATATTACACCCGAAGTTGGTGTTCACATTCTTTCCTTTCCAAGGCTGGTCAAATCAAAATGACCAAAGACTCAATCTAAACCTCACATCTCGAGTTCCAAAGGATGAAAAGGAAATTAGAGGAATCTCAAGTCATCCCTATTCGATTAGCCTAGAATAATTGAGTTGGGCATCACAAAGTAGTAGTCACCATCCAACAGGAGTTGAAAAATACCTTATAGGGCTAAAACCAGAGCGGTTCAGAACCCTACTCTTATTTATACCTCAAGTTAATATGGAATTTTGAATTATATTTATAATTTTATCATTTTTCTCAAGCAGGTTTCATAATTAAAATAAATCATACAATTATACAAGAAAATAATAAAACATGCATATTTACAGAAATGAATAAAATACTTGAAATTAATCTTACATGAAACTAGATAATTGATTATTTTGAGAACTTTGGTTCTCGCACGCCGATTTTTCAAAACAAAATTTTATTATTACAACTTTTATTAAAGAAAAATAAAAACCTATTTAATTAAGAAAACACTAATTAATTATGTAGAAACTATTGATGTGACATTAGGTGTTTTGAAGTGTAAAACAAGTTATTAATCTAACTAATACAACCCAAAATAGATAAAAAAAAAAAAAGTACAAAACCAAATAAGTAAATAAAAAATAAGCTACTGGGTCCCATCTCTGCATCAGCAAGTCCGTGTGGATTCATTACAGCCTTTAGTTTATGTCTGTGTGGACTACCATGTGTCTCAGCTGATATGTCTATCCAGATCTCACATTCAATAGGAATGATTAATCTCATTCAACTCAAGGAAAACAATTAGTAATGCAAAGAGTGGTCTGTGAGAGCCCAATAAAAATATCAAATAGAATGATAACAACATGTGTAATACAAATATGCATGATTGTGATACCTGCCTAAATAATGATTATAGCTAAGACAATATCAAATTAATCATGAAAAAGAAAAATATGAATTCATCACAATAACTTCATAAGAACTGGAATTCAAAACATGTGTCCATACAGACTATGTTCCTTATGAAAAAGAGTCTGTGAGGACTATAAGATAGAATACACATGCATAAGCTATATACATCTATGTGAACTACACTCTTTATGAAAGCAAGTCCGTGCAGACCACACATTAATTCCAAAACACAAATAATATGCATATTAAGGACCAAAATAGTCATATAACATGGCAATAACAAAAGGGCATGCCAACATGGTAAACAAAATACAATAAAACATAATATACAAAGCAAACAAAAGACTATTATCAAACAATAGTCCGCACGAACATCAAATCATGCACACATTTAAATACTAAGTCCATGCCGACTTTATCATGCGTTAAGGTAAGTTCATATGATTAAAGTGTCAATTACAAAATGATTACATCATTTTAATAGGCAATTATATACCATCAAAATAGTTCAAAATAATAACCTACTCGTATAATCAATGTAGGATTACATAGAATTACCTTATGTATCGATTAATTGTGGGAGATCATCGATTTATAGAAACAATGAAAATGGAGCATCAAAGCGAAGGTTGAGTTTTTAATTAGCTTCGAGCAACAAAGCAAAGGTTGAGTTTTAGAAAGAAAAATTTTTAGTGTAGGCTAAGGACTAATAGATCATTTCCTACTTTAGAGTCAGCGTCTAGACTCTCAAAATCGTGGGTTTAGATTCTCTAATTTGCCTCCCCTAATTCTGATCTTAGAAAGGGTATTTATAGGTTATATCGATAGTTCTCCCGCTCAAAAAAATCCTTATGAGATTTGGAATTAGAGTCTAAATAGAAAGATCACGCTTCTAAAAGCATTTCAGCGTCAAGTCCACGTGGACTTTGGTTGCTAAGTCTGTATGGACTTAGGTTTTAGGTTAACCTTAGTGCTTCATGGGCCCGATTTTGGGCCATATCCATGTGGTCGTAGGCTATGGTTTATCTGGGTAAACTATGGGCTATGGTTTATCCGGGTGAACTATAAGCTGTGGACCTACTATTCTAGGCTAGGTCTAAATTGGTTAATATAGACCTCTTGGCATCAAGTTCGAATGGACTTGTATTAAGAAGGTCCGTACGAACTAAGATTCTAGGTTTCTTAACTTGTTGCTTAAGCCTATCTCTAGTTATTATCATAGGCCCTTTGAACTTGGGAGCCCCTGAACTTAGTATCTATAGTTGTTTTTTCTTTAGATAATGATAGAGACATTGCATTTGAGTTGATTTGATTCAGGCAGTACTGGAGACATTACACCCAAAGTTAATTTTTCTTCAGACAGTGCTAGGAACATTACATTTGAAGTTGATTTGATTCAGGCAATATTGAAGACATTGCACCTGAAGTTGATTTTCTTTAGATAGTACTAGAGATATTAAATCTAAAATTGATATGATTCAGGTAGTACTGGAGACATTATAACCAAAGTTGGTTTTTCTTCAAATAGTACTAGAGACACTACATCTGAAGTTGATTTGATTCAGGCAGTGCTAGAGACATTACGCTCGAAGTTAATTTTTCTTCAGATAGTGCTAGGGACATTACATCTAAAGTTGATTTGATTTAAGCAGTGCTAGAGACATTGCACCTTAAGTTAATTTCCTTCAGACAGTATTAGAGACATTACATCTGAAGTTGATGAATTTCTAGCCTTTTGATTTTAACTTCAATTTTTGACTGTGTCACTCTCCTTGCCTCTTGTGACAGAAGAAATGGTGGATAGACTTTTGTTGGTTCAACATTTGTGATGTTGCACTTTGAATGTCATGAGCTTAGTGATATTGCATATTTATTGCCATTATGAACTTCTAAGCTTGTGATAGCTTTCCCCTACTATTTAGCTAACCAATTATTGTAATTTGGTTAGTCAACTGCATAAAGAATGCCTCTTTTTGAAATACAGTCTTTAGTTTCCTAATGCTACTATGTACAATGATAAAATAAAAAGAGATATAAAGAGTGTTAAAGCTTGGACATATATCTTAAGGTATGGAGAAAGTAAATCTGAGCTTTAAGTGAATCAAGTCCACTGATATGCTCCTTACAAGTATCCTCGATCTATATGCCCAAATCATATCCCTTCAAACTTTCTCACTACTGCATACATTGCTTTACAAAATCACTGCACCACCACCACCACTAACTCAGCTTTCATAAAGCTCCTTATTAACTTTCTTCATTTTACCAAGTCTATGTATTTTGTTTTGCTGATGAAAGATGAGAAAATTATATCTTGGATTCATTGTTTAAATCCTCCTTACTATTTTGTGGATTGTATAGCTGAGCATTCTCATGATAGAAGTAATTAAATGAGAAAATTCTTATCTTATCCATATAAAAAAGTCAGTTGCAATTGTAAAATTTCAATTTTATCAATTATATGTTCTTCCTCCTACTATTTGGGGCAAGTAACTAATCCACTCCTTGAAGGACACCTAAATCTCATATAGAGGTAATAACTACTAATAAAAGTGATAGAAGAGAAGCATTTGAAGTGCTCAGCTTCTTTAAGGCTGAGCTAGTCAAGAGCTGCCATATGCTTGAGCATGGGGTGGTGTTTAGGCTTGCTCTGTTGGCATCTAGATGGCATTTTTATATTGTGTAGAATGCTCAAGAAATGATCTATACATAACAAAAGATGAATGGATAAGGTTTGCAGTGAAAAAAGGATTTTTTATAGCGAAACTAGGCAAAATGGCTATTTATAGTTGAAAATGGCTATTGTTAGAAAAGCTAGGAATGGTCATTTTTTGCATGTCCTGACATAACCACTTTGACCAAGGGACAAATGGCTAGTTTGGGCTTTTTGCTAATTAACGTGTGCATAGATCATGAATGTATCTCTTCTATAGTCTGCTCTACCTCCTTTTCATCCAAACAATGTAAGTTTGCTTTTGCATTTCATTGAAATTAGAAGGTTTCTTCCAAGAGCCAATTGGTTTTGATATGGTATAAAAGTAATATCAACTACAGAAGCACATGTATATTGTGTGTATGTTCAATGCATCTTTATGTGTAAAATGCTTATACAAATCTAAATGTTTGTAATATTTGTGCCACACTATATGCATGTGTGTATGCCCAACATGAAAATTGAATACATGAGTTGGATGTGAGGATTTAATGCATAGAGTGGTAAGTATGCTAATGGGTATGCCTAACACTATGGAGGGTGAATAAATGATAGGCCCCTATTTATGTGTATGTACGCATGTATGTATAAGTCTAATATGCATGCTTAATACATGTGTGAATGTGTATGTTTATAACCATGAATCCTTGTTTTATGTAATGTATAATTAATGTGTGAGACCTTGTATGTGTTATTTATATAGTGTAGACATGTTTGTGATGTACTTGAGACAGACCTAATTCCTTCAAAGAGAATTTATGAGTGATTTATTAATGGCATGACACTAATGCATGGGATGCTTACTAAACTCCTAATTTTTCTAACTATATGCATGTTTATGCAATGTTGATATTTACGTGCATGTTTTCTTATGCATTTATGTGTCATGAACATTGAATATAGGCCTTTTGTAACTAAATACATGAGTCAAATATGTGGATGAATGGGTATGTATGCATTAAGACATGAGTGAAATATGCATGTATGAACTGGTGATGATAAATGTGATGTCATGTATGTTTATACGTAATATGCATAGATGAATAGACTAACATTAATTTATGAATGTAAGAATGAAATATAGAAAACATGATAAAAAGTGCATGTTTGTGTTTGTTTCCTATCGAATTGTGAATGAATGATGCATGTGTCGATTGTGCATAACTAATATGCTGAACGAAGATAAGCAAATGATGAATATAATAAGCCCTTTTTTTTTATGCATGTGTCCACAATTGCATTTTCTCACACAAAACTTTGCCATTGAAATCACTCTTTCCTTGGTCTCCTCATGGGAAGAATTGGGTTTAGTTATTTTTAGGGCAAGTGTCCATTTTATTTGAAAGTGAGTCAACAATTCTTATCTAGAGTGGTGTAAGATTTTATGGTTATCAACAATCAAGGTGGACATTTTTCATTAATCAGTAATGCCTCTACTTCCCTACAGACTGTCAAAACACTCTTTCTCTCCTTCTTTTTTCTTTTTTTTAAGTCTTTCTTTGCCCTAGTTTTGCCTAATGCACCCTTAAAGCAAGTTTTCGCACTAACAGGTTGTGTCCTAATTTTTGCCTAATGTGCCTCCCGAATGAGGTTTTCACACTAGCGAGCTGCCTAACTTTTGCCTAATGTGCCTTCCTGAAAGAAGGTTTTCACACTAACAGGCTCTTATCTCTTTTTTTCTTTAAAGATGTAGCTACTTACAAAGATTGTATTCCCAGATGTTTGATCTTCGAATGGTGTACTTTTACCAGTATAAGTTGTTCTTATTGAAGATCACTCTCGTTGTTGTTGTCATGAAAATTTGTTATTTAGAGGAAGGAACTTTATATTAATTCTGTTTGATAATGTTTAATGGTATGATAAATAGCAAGGTAATGGGGTAATAATAAAAAAAATATTTTTGGTTATTTTGTATGGTGCAGCTTACCATTTATCAACACATGTGCATGAAGATAATTATTGCATAGACATTTAATGCAATTAACTTGGTTTGCTTAATTTTGACATCTAAACATCTTGGTCCTCATTATATTAAACTTTTGTTATCAACCTGCCTCTAAGGTTTTCATGGTTGAATATTTTCTCTCAATTCCTCTTAACTTTTGCCTAGGCCATTTCAAAAGGTTTTTACCTAGCAAGAATTATTACTTTTATTTTTTTTCTCTTTTTCTTTTTTTTTTGAGGTGTCTACCCTATTGATGAATGGGATTACTAAACTTTTTATAACCTTGATGCAATTAGAGATAACTTAACTTAGCATAAGTTTTTACTTAATACTCATCACTTTCATAAGTAATGTAAGCTTTTCTCTATTATTAAAAAAAAAGGATTTTTGAACTTGTAACATTTGCGAGAGGTTATTCAAAGATCAACATATAGGAGAGAGCCACATGTTTAGGGTTGCCCTTTTGATTATTGGTACTTAGGGTATGAAATGATTATTTTGAGACCCCCTCCCCCTTTTTTTGTGAAAGTAAAGAATAACATTAGGCTCAACATTGGTGCAAAAAAGAGTTTTAGAAGGCCTAGCTGGCACTACCACATCAGATCCCCTTTTATGATGATTTTAATGAGAGATTACTTTCAGTGAACTTTATATGTGCTCATGGGGTTAATTGTGAAACTAATCCCAAGGTTTATTTAGTCATGAAGGTTAACTGGAAATCGATCCAAAGTAGCATTATGGAAGATCATATTAACAAGAGCAGAAGGGTACTTATATTTGTATAAAAGGAGACAAATTTAAGGTGTCAGATTTCTTGGATCTTTTGGGCTAGGATTGATAAGATGCTGATTGGGTTGAGATTTTAACCTGATAGACACAGCTTATTTGCTAGTCTTTTCTTTTAATCTTTTGAATCCATATGTTTTTTTAATTTAGTAGCTCAGTATGGGATGGCTCCTCTTTTTATTATTTTTTCCTTCTTTTCTTTTTTTTTTATCTCTCTTCTCTCTTATCAAAAGTTATAGAAAATATGACCCAAGATGCGCACATATGCCAAGGTTAAACAAACTAGTCATAATTAAATTAATTTCACATATGCAATGATTATAAATATGCATGTTATCACATGGCAAAACATCATATAAAGGAAATAAAAGTAAGAACACTTCATTGAAAAGATAAAAGGTGAAGTTTTTGAATTCTAGGATATGTTAATGAGCACAAAGCATTTAAAACTTCCTTATGATTAAGCAACTAGTAGGTGTGCTTCACTCTTCCTTAGTGAGTTCTTACATAACAGCTTAGAGTCCAACATTCATCTATGTGATGCCTTGTATGTTGGTGAAATTCACATAAGAGATCAAAGTGGTATCCTAGCTTGTTTTGACTTTTGGCTAGTTGAAATGGGAGTGGTTGTAGCTTTCCCTCTAGTATTAATCTCTTAAAATGCCACGATAAGGGTTTAATCAAGTTAAGGTGACTTTTATAGTTGATTATTAGAGTGTTCATAGAGCTAGGTCCAGTATTAGTGAGACAGGGCCTTTTCTTGCTTAAATACTCCTTCTTCATTTCGTGGCTCTTAAGACAATAAGCATCAAGTACTGCATTAGCTATGGCATGATTGACAACTTGTAGTACTTCTTGCTTAAAAACTAGAAGAGCTTCAAAGAATTCTATACACATAAGAAAAGCATCTTGATCTCTTATCTTAGCCCTAAGAGCATTCCTAGCTAATACAGCTAAGGTAATTGTTAGTATTTCTTATATAAAGTGATCCAATACAATGTTTAATTCCTTTCAAGACATAAGGGCATTTTAATCATCAACCATAGTTAGGGATATAAGTGAGATGATCCTTTGGACGGAGAAGTAGTGGTATATCAATTGGCAAGTCTGAGAAAAAAATGATCTATAAAAGACGTACACACAAATAGTTAGCATGACACATGATTCCTATTATATTTGTTTATGGTGCATGATCCAAGTAGTATGATACATAAATGTATGGATGCATTTCCTACATGTGCTTAAGTTTGTGCTATGTATACTTAGTTGACAAGGTTAACTTTCACTTATGTAAATTGTGTATGATGTAACATACATCTAATGATGCATAACTTTTTACAACATGTGTGTCTACAATACTACATGATACATGTTATACACATTTATAATAAAAGTAACAAATAAATGTGATGCATGTTTATGCCTGATTAAGCAAAAAGATGATATATATGTTATTGATGTATGTATATATGTACATGATTGACTATTGTAATGTAAATGCTTTATGGATGGTGGGTGATTTTATAGAATGTCCTAGGTACAAGTGCATGAGCATGAAATAAAGTGATATAATAAAGTTCTTCAAGATGTAATACATGTATGCAACTTTATATGCGATACGTGTAATGTACCTAATGCTACAATGTGTATATAAATCAATGAGGGTCTACTTGATAGATGCATAGATGCATATATGAGTGAAATTCATGGATGAGGAGTTAGTGGGGCTAAATATATGTATATGTGACTCCTATATAAGATGGCATACATATAATAGTTGTAAAAAAAAATTAATCTAATGCATGATTATTATACAATATATGATGTATATTGATGCATGGTAAATTAATGCTTGAAAAACGTATGTTATAGATAATATAAGAATCTATCCTAATGTATGATTATAAGCATAAAGATGAGTTACTCTTACATGGTGGTGAAAATGACACCTAGGTGCATACTTAAATTGCATGAAATAAAGATGTATGACAATTTGTGCATAATGATACATGATAAGAATTATACAGTGTTATGGGAAGCATATATACATGGTTTACTAGATGTAGACATATAAGATGGATTTCTATTTGGCATGACACGTGATGGATACAAAATGCACTATGATAGTGGTAATGTGTGATGGACATATAAGGTCTCTTATATGATCGATGATGTATTCTATGATGATATTACTATATATGGACTAGTATGGTGCATGTACATATAAAATGAGTCATAATGTATGATAGACACCATATTAAATGCATGTTTGAAAATAGTAGGGACTAATATGATGTATGTCATAATATGTTATATCTATACCTAAGAGGCTATGTATACTTGATAGATGCATGGGTGAACCTATGAAAATCTATGTGACATATGTTGATGCATGTATGCATGGCATTAATATAGTGCCTAATTCCAGGTATAGAGGTATATGCTATGTATGGACAAAAAAGTTACTTATAGGTGTATGTATCTATATACATGTGTGTAAATTGATGTAGTTATACATGGGTGATAATGATAGGTGCTTACAACGATGTGGGTTTACAATGTTATATATGTATGCATGGAAACAAGAAAAATACACATTAGTGAATACAAAGTCAAACACATGCAAAAACCTTCTAATATTATCACTTCCCACATATGAGGTCCAAATGTTTTCCCTAGAAAGGCTTACCTGTGGGACATTAGGGGTCCCAATGGGTTTGAATAATGGACAACAGATAGTTAAACATTATTTCTCTTATATTTAAAAGAATGCATGTAGGATATTTGGCCCATATATGTTATATATGTTCAATTGAAACAAAATATAGAGTCTAGCCCATTCCAATTAAAAAGGGTCAATTGGTTCAACAACATTTCAGAATGACTAAGCCATATTTCACATATATTAGCCCACATAGCACACAATGCAGCATTAACTAAGAAACCTACGGGAAGTTGCTATTGGTTATTACATGGGCTCATGGTTGGGTCGTGCAAGTTATAGTTATCCAAACATGGTCCCTCAATGGATCTATCTCATCATGAGTATATGATAGATTGGTTTATCATTTAATATACCTTATAGGTATGAGACTTGGATTTGATGCTACCTCTAACTAACCCCCAAATTGAATGAAAATGGATTTATGCTTCGAAATGACATCAGGGTAAAAAGGGACACCTAACTTATTCTAAGCCTTTAGCATGTAATGTAGTTTTGAAAAAAATATAGTATTATAAATTCAAAACATAAAATTCTATATTAATTTGAGGTACTTTCAAAATATGGTCTCATGGTGTTCCTAATTTAGTCACCATTATTTGTATCCCTTCTTTTCTAAGACCGGTCAAACTGAAACAACTAAAAACTTAACCTTAATCTTACCTCTCAAGTCCTAAAAAAATGAGAAGGAAACTAGAGGAATCCTAAATCATTCTTATTCGATTAGCCTAGAAAAAGTGAGTTGGAAACCACAAGATAAGATTCGCCACTTAACCGTAGTTAGGAATACCTTGTAGGGCCAAAACTAAAGTAGTTTGGAATCCTACTTTTATTTATATCTCAAATTAATATGATTTCAGATTAAACTTATAATTTTATCCTTTTTCTCAAGCAAGTTTCAAAATTAAAATAAAGAATTTAATCACATAAAGAAATACTGAAACATACATATTTACAAAAGGAATAAATGAAACTAAAAGAAAACATACATGAAATTGGGTAATTGATTTTCTTTGAGAACTTTAGTTCTCACATGTCAATTTTTAGAAAACTAATTTTATTATTTGTGACTTTTGTTACCGAAAAATCAAAACCCATTTTATTAGAAAAATGCCAATTAATTAGGTACAAAATAATTAGGTTATTTTTTATGACGTGTAAAAATAATTTTTTACCTATTACAACATTCATGAAAAATACAAGAAAATAATGCGAATAAAATAAATTATACGGAAATTACCTAAAATACATTCTAACTGCAAAGGAAATGAAAATTACAAGAAAATTATCTAAAATACATTCTAACTGAATAAAAATAAAATTCCATTAAAATTGCATAAAATATAATTTCACCAGTTGTTTAATAAAAGGGCAAAAAAAAAGGTCAATCAAATTCTCAAAAGGTCAAACGACTTGGACAATAGTAAAACACAACATTAATGTGAATAATAGAATAAAAAGTTGAACAAAATAATAATGATAATAAAAAAATAAAACAAATAATTAAATAAATAAAATAACATAATGTTAATAAAACACAAGTAATAAGTTATCACATATAACTGATAAATGGATAAGAAGAATAAAATAAAGTCACCAACCTAAGTGGTAGATAGATGAAAAAGAGAGAAAATAAAGAAAAAGAAGAAAATTTGATCGACCCACCGTGTGTAATTGCCTTCAAGAATGATCTCTAATTAACTTGAAAGAAAAAAGGCAAATAGTTTTGGAAAAAATCTTTTAAACTCAAAAAACAGTGTTTAGAATGTGTTTTTGTGTTTTTAGGTATGCGCTTACTGAGAAAAGTTGACCCCTTAGACTGCACAGGGTTCGCCTTTTATACACACGGATTAAGACATTAAACAACCATTTTAAGATAAGGTAAAATGGTCATTTTAGGGTAAACAACTATTTGCCTAAAGAGGATTCTACTTGAATTCTGCCTCTTTAACAAAATGACATTATTTTATAAAGGTAAAATGGCCATTTCAGAAGAATATGAAATAGCCATTTTACCTTCTGAAATGGACATTTTGGCAAAGTTCAAAATAGTTGCTTTAAGGGCAAAATGATGTAGTTATGCCCCTAATAGCTTAAAGCTTGTAAAATGCAATTTTATCAATTATAAAATATTTTTTTCTTTTTCAAATGCTCCATACCATGGGAGGCTTTGCCCTCTGCACCTTCGTGATGTCAGTGTTGATAGGTCCTAGCCCTCAGCCCACTATAAATGCCTATTTTTCTCGTAATTCAAGTCGCACTGCGAGTTTTTCGGGTCAGGCAAGAGCTTATGTTCAAAAATTAATCATGATTTTAAAAATTTTAGTGAAGAGATCTTTTAATTAGACGTTAACATTCCTATTTATTAGAATTTTTTATCTTTCTTTATTATCTAGCAATCCAAACATGGGAGCACAAAAAATCCAGTGTTTATAAGAACATTGGTTTTGTTTGTAAAAAAAATGGATAGATTCTTAAGATTATATGTGGATTATCAACATTTAAATAAAGTGACCATTAAGAACAAGTATTTATTACCCTGCATCAATGATTTGTTTAATCAACTTAGAAGGGTAAGTGTCTTCTCTAAAGTTGATTTGAGATCGGGGTACTATTAGTTGAGAGTTTAAGAGGCGGATGTGCCAAAGACAGCTTTTAGAACCAAATATGGCCATTATGAGTTTTTGGCAATGCCAATTGAGTCTTTTATGGATTTGATTAATCGAATTTTTTAACCTTATTTGGATCAGCTTGTGGTTGTTTTCATTCATGACATCTTAGTTTATTCGAAGAATAAAGAGGAACATGAGCAGCATTTGAGGTTGGTTTATAGACTTTAAGGGATAAGAAACTCTATGACAAACTTAACAAGTGCGAGTTTTAGCTAGATAAGGTGTCTTTTTTAGGGCACATAGCTTCTGCTAAAGGGTATTAAAGTTGATCCCAGCAAGATAGAAGCTATCTTGGAATGGAAGCCACCTAGAATCACAATTGAGATTATGAGTTTCTTAGGTTCTGTTGGTTATTATAGGCAATTTGTTAAGGGGTTTTTACTGATTACAGCACCTATGACACGCATATTGAGGAAGAATGCCAAGTTTAATTGGGATGACAAGTGTTAAAAGAGCTTTAGTAAGCTAAAGGTTAGTTTGAAAGAAGCTGTTATCCTTATATGATAGTATCTGGTAAAGATTTTACCATCTATAGTGATGTTTCTTTGAATGGTTTGGGTTGTGTATTGACACAAGAAGGCAAGGTGGTTGCCTATACCTTGAGACAATTGAAACCTTATGACAAAAACTATCCGATGCATAATCTTGAGTTAGAAACTATCATTTTCTCTTTAAAGATTTGGAAGCTTTATCTTTATAAAGAGAAATGTTATGTTTACACCGACCATAAAAGTGTAAAGTATCTTTCTACTGAGAAAGAGCTAAATTTGAGACAAAGAAGATGAATGGAGTTGATAAAGGACTATGACTGCCTTATTGACTATCATTTAAGAAAAATTAATGTTGTGGCATATGCGTTGAGTAGGAAGTTTATGTCAACTTTGAGGGCCATGTATGTCAGGCTAAAGCTTATAGATGATGGAGCTTTGGTGGCTAAGTTATAGGTGAAACCAAGCTTGCTATAGCAAGTAAAGAAAGCACAGAAGCATGATAACAAGTTTATGAACATCATAAGTTCTATCCAAGAGGGAAAGACAATTGCATATGATATCAGAAGTGATGGTTACTTATATTATCAAGATTAGTTGTGTGTACCAAATATAAAAGTAGTGAAAAAATGGATCTTATAGAAAGCGTGTAATGCTTCTTATGCCATACATCCTAGTAACATAAAGATGTATAAGGATTTAAAGTCTTCTTATCGGTGGCCCAGCATGAAGAAAGATGTAACGGAGTTTGTGATTCGATGCCTTACTTGCTAGCAAGTGAAGGCTAAACATTAATTTTTGTTTGGATTGCTTAATCTTATGGTGATACTATAATGGAAATGTGATAGAGTCACTGTGGATTTTATAGTTAGGCTACCTATGACTAGGGGCAAGTGTGATTCAGTTTTGGTTGTGTTAGATAAATTAACCAAGTCTGCCTATTTCATACAGATGAGAATGGATTATTCTCTTGAGAAACTATCAGAACTCTACGTTGATAAGATTATTTGATTGCATAAAGTGCCATCATCTATTATATTTGATCGAGACCCAAGGTTTATGTTGATGTTTGGAAGAAGCTTTGTAATGCCTTGGGCACTCAACTTAGCTTTAGCATAGCATTCATCCATAAATAGATGGTCAGTTTGAAAGAGTCATTCAGGTAACTTTTATACTTGAGTGATTTTGATATCAAGATATATATGATGTTTATGTGGAAATATGTTTAATAGGTATTTGAAGACATGTTGAAAAGTTATGTTATCGAGTTCAAAGGGAGTTGGGATCGCTACCTCTCCTTGGAAGAGTTTGCATATAATAATAGTCACCAAGCAAGCCTAGGTACAATTCCTTATGAAGCTTTGTATAAGAGGAAGTGCAGAACTCTTTTATGCTGTAATGAACTAAGTAAGCATAAGCTTATCGGACCAGATTTGATCAAGGATGCAAAAAAGAAAGTGAAGATTATTAGAGATAGATTATAAGCTGTATCAAATAGATAGAAATCTTATGTAGACTTGAAGCTTAGGGATATAGAATATGATGTTAGAGACAAGGTTTTTCTTAAAGTATCTTAGTAGAAGAAAGTTTTAAAATTTAGCAATAAAGGCAAGTTGAGTCCAAGGTTTATTGGCCCATATGAGATAACTGAGCGTGTAGGACCAGTAGCCTATAGACTAATCTTGCCTCCAAAATTACAACAGATATCTGACATGTTTCATATCTCTATGTTGAGGAGATACAGATCAAATTCGTCACATGTCTTATCTTCTAAAGAGGTAGAGATACAATCAAATCTATCATATGAGGAAGAGCTGGTAAGGATCTTAACTAGAGAAATAAAAGAGTTATGGAATAAAATTGTTCTATTAGTCAAGGTGTTGTAAAGGTATCACAACATCGAAGAAGCAATGGGGGAAAGTGAAGCTCGGATGAGGGAACAATATTCTCAATTGTTTGAACTAGGTAATTTCAAGGACAAAATTTCTTTTAAGATAGGAAGAAATGTAACACCCAAAAATCTTAGGGTTGTGAATAGTACTTCTTGAGATATGAATAGTATTTTTCAAGAGTTAGGTCACATTAATGCAACTGAATGGAAGTATTTGTCATAATATAATTTTGGGTAAATATTGGAATGAAAATGAAGTCATTAAGATGATTAAAAATAATAATAAAGATTTTATGGCAATGTCTCATGAATAGTAACCTAGTATATGTTGAGACATAAAATATTTTATTTTTGCTCAAATTGATTTGGAATTAATACAATCTGATACTTAAATATTCTAAATAGTCTATTAGCATTGGAATTAGAATTTTTGAATATCAGCAAGTACTTTATAAAAACCAAATAAAGATAAAAGTCTTACTTTTAATCGATTTTTTGGGTTTTTCAAGGCTTTTAAATTATATTGTAAGAAGTTTTATAGGATATTTAGAAGTGTCTTTTAAATTATAAAATAAGAGGAAGAAATTTTAAAGAGATTGAGAATGGGTTGGATAAAAGGGAGCTATAGGATTGAGAGAGATCACATTTGGGCCATTGGATCTTATAACCCTTTAAAAGAGTTGAAGTCTTATTTTTGGTCAATGCCTAAATAGTGACTCAACTTCTTCCTTTCTTCTCCGTTTTAGCTAACACCACTCATCCCTTTCATCCCACCATTTTTTTCTTTCTTTTTCCCTCACTTTTACTCCTCTAAAAGACATCTAAACACTAAATTCCTAAGATTTAAGCTTGATTATGATGAGTCATACTAGAAATGAAGGCTATTCTTAAAGAATTTTGAGATAAAGAGCTTGGTAAATAATAACCCAATTTTGAGTAAGGGTTTGTTTCTTTGATCTCATATATTTTCTAAAGTCCTTTTGGGCCTTATATAAGTGATATCTAACATTAGATTAAGTTTTGAAAAAGTATGTTATTTTATATGATTTTCTAAAAGTATTTTTATAATATGTTTTGTAGAGAAAGAAGAAGCAAGCAAAGCCAAGGGGAAAAAAAAGGTCTAAAAAGGCTTTTAGATATATTTTCACTCATATAATAAGTGTATACAATGATTCATTTGCAATTTGTGTGATTTTCATAGTTTAAAGTATGTGTAAATAATGTGTATTGATGAGAAGTGACCTTGAGTAGTTGAATATTGATGAATGCATATGTAAATAATACTTTATAACAAGTTAGTATGCTTATGATGTGGGTTATGCATTATGCCCGAAACCCTTTTTAGGGTGGTATGTGTGTGTTATATATGGTAAAGAGATGATCAAGTGTTAAGAGCATTAAACGACTTAGTGGTAATGTATGATTTAAATTTGCCCTAAAAGATAATGATATGGCTAATTGATATTGTAATATGCAACAAAAGGGAAAAATCATGATGTTAATTATTATATCACTTGATGTCCAAAATATGTGTATGGCCTAAGGTGAGGACAGATGGCATTGTTTTGGTTAAACATGATAATTATGTATAACTTTAATAATGTCTTAAGTATGATAAAATGGATACGAATAATATGCATAATAATTGGTTTCAACTTAAATACCTTAGCCTAAATAAATAATATGGTTAATGATGGATAAAAGAAGATAATTGATTCATTTATGGGATATATTTTAAGATCATGACATGATAAGTAAATCAAAAAGATTTGATGGCTATAAAATAATATAAATGTATGGTATAAGATGTTAAAGTGTAATTAATGTATAATATAAAGGATAAATTGGGTAAATATGTGCTTGACCAAAACAAGTGCCTATGGTTAATAATGAGCACTAAATGACTTTTGGAAAAAGTGTATGAGTATTAAGCTAATGGTATGATGTTATGTAAATAAAATGCGGTAGATTTTATGGTAATGTTAAAAGGCTTAAGATGTGAGGTTACTATGTATTAGAGTATGAAATAATTAATGTTTTAAACATGAATATTCTAAGGCTGAAACTCCAAATGATATTGGTGATGATGTATACAAGTTGAGTAAAGCATATGGTTAATTATGAGATAACTATGCCTTTGAATGGAATAAGATATAATTTGTGTAATATATGAAAAGAATGAGTAATATTTATAAAGGCATAATAATGCATGTGATTGATGTAAAGTATGAGTAAGTCTCATATTAAAGCTTAGAGTTTGTATACAAGATATTGTAATGTTTGTAAAATGAGTTTGGGTATATGTAAATTAAAATTCTTATATTGTATTGATAGTAAGGATGATATGATAAAATGCATGTGGTGTATCTCTTATGGCCAAAATGCCTCGAAGGGGAAAATGAGGTATGCTTTAATGCTATGAGTATAATGTGATTTGTATGCCATAAAGCATTGAAAGAATAGATATATGCTAATTATAGGAGTAACACTAAGATGACATGATTTGTTACATAATGAATACATGTTACTCTTTAAGACATGATATGTGTATTATGGTTGAATGGCCTATGCGGGTATGACTTCTACTTTTATGATGATGAGAACCTCTTAATGGTTTAATATATGATGGAGATACCCTATGTACTCATATAGTTGTTAAGCTATGGTAAATGCCAATGGCATATGTAATTAAAGCAATAAAATGTTAAAGTTTACTTAATTAAGTGAAATATAAATAAAGAATAATGCACATATGCTATAAACAACCTAGATTGGATAGGTTAACCAATTAACTAAGGAGATTAATAGCTATTAGGGCACTTCATTGCTTATGTTCAGGCCTCCGGGCCACCCTAATTACTTCGGGTCATTACTTTGTATTAGACCTTCAAATCTTCGTGTCAAACTCTAGGTCACCATATTAGATCTTTGGATCAAAATGAGACCTTTATGGTCACCGCCAGGCCTTAGTGGCCAACGATTCCCATTATGCAATGTCAGGACTATGTCTCTTGAGTATGGGCAAATCGAATAATTAACATAAATAGGATAAAGATTAATTAATAAATGATGTGAATGAATGAATGATGATATGGAAAGATTTTATAAAACATGTATTTTACCTATTATGAGTAAATGTTATTGCCATGTAGTATGTTCATAACATGATTAAAATGAATGCTTGTATCATCATATTGCTATGAATAAATAATGCATATGATATAAAAAATAATAATCAAATTGAACGTGTGTGTTAGCCTATAACATTGTATACACCATAAGCTTTATACTTAGCGCATCATTGTTTTTGTGATGCGTAGGTCACATATTAGATTATAGTCAAAGCCTCAATATCAAAAAGTAGATTAATAGAGAAGATTTCTTTTGGTATTTTGTTTATTTTAGTATATATTAAGTGATGCACCATAATAAAGGCAGTAAGTTAAAGGATTTGGCCTAATTTGTGATGTATATGGTTTTGTAAATTCTTAAAGTATACTTTTAAACTTATATAAGTATGCATAGGTAGTTTTATCTTGTATGATATCTCTTCCTTATGTATTGATGATCGAATTTGAGATTATTAGTATTAGAGTTATCAGATGGATCACAAAGTTTGGTTAAGATGATTGTATGCCATATAAAAGTGTTGTTTTTGGCAGATTATTTATGATAGTGTCCCGAGACAGTTATTATCCTGCCATATTTTCGACACAAAAACCTTAATATACTATAGAAAAAGTTTTTGATAATTTATGTTTTTATAAACTTTGTGCATGCAAAGGAAGTTTTCAAACAACGCTTTAAATTATAATAATTTCCATAAGTTTGAATATCCAGTTGTGTATGTAGCTCCTCATTTGAGTCCAGCAAATGGACCGAGTAAAGGGTGTTACAGAGATTATTTCTAGGGAGATGGTAGAACAAAAGAAAACGATGAAAAGAGAAGAAGATGGAATATTAGAGATAGTGGTGAAAAAAGAAATAAGAAAGTAGTGGGGAGGAAAAGAAATGGTAACAGAGAAGGAGATATGGGAAGAAAATAGGTGTAAAAGAAAGAGGATGAGAGAAATGGCAGAGATGAAGGGAATAGAGAAAAGAAAAGGTGAAAGAGAGAGATGAGTGAGAAGAGAGAGAAAAAAAAAAGGCTTTTATATCTAGGTTTAAAGGTGTGAAAAGTTAGTTTTACCCTTTTCCTTAATTAGGAAAGAAGATTCCAAAAAGGGCCAAATTTGTCCTCCATTGTGTAAGAGGCATTTTAAAGAATCTGAAAAATAGAGGATCAAATAGATAATTGGCCTTTAGATAATAAAAATGTCCGAAATCACAAATTAGTCACTAAAGTTTTCATATATCTACAAATTATTGAAATAAACACAATGCCTTAAATAAAATTAGGCTTCAACATAATTGGTAATAATAAATTTGAGCAATAATATCGTTGTGTGTAATAATAAATTTTATATGATAAGTATTTTTCATTTTTATATATTATGAAGCCTTGATAGAAGAAATTTAGAAAAATAATTATACACAATAAATAAGTTAATAATTTTTAATTATTTTTAAAAAATTTTAAATGATTCCATAATATATGCAATTCATAAAGAAATATAATTGAAGTATTATATGCAATTTTTTCCTTTTATTTTGATTTTTTTATTTTAAACCATAATAAATATATATTAATAAAGTTGGAAGTGACAATAAATTGATTAGTAATACCTTCTCGTCTAAAAATTAACTTAGTCAAGCTTTAATATCATAGTTACCCTCTTTTTATTATCTTTTTAAGTCAATAATTGATTTAGGTAGCTAATTAATCTCCTTTTATGAGTTATCAATAATAAGAAATTTATTTTTTATAACATAAATTATAAAATAATTATATTTTCATAATAAATAAGCTAATAAGTTTGAATTTATTTAGGAAATTTCTTTTAGAATAAGGAAATGAATAAATTATAATTAGTATATTATGCAGAATCTTTATGGAATCATCAATAAAATAATTTTTATCAAATCGATAAAAAATAAGTAATCATTGACTTATCAAAAATTAAATAAATTAGAAAAATAATATAATTAATAGCCCTAAAAAAATAGTCAATATTGACTTAATTTATTTTATCAAATAGATTCAAATAAGTCGAAAAATAATAAAATTTAAAATGGGGTTAAAGCACCAATCTCTCGAATTAGAATCAAATTTTTGTGCATGTCATAATTCAATGTCTCGTGCATAAATTGTCAAATCAAAGTCTGTATCAATTCTTAAAAATAATTTTTTTTCATGAGAAATATCAAATTTAAATTTAAGTCAATATTAACTCAAAATTATATTATTTATTAATAATTAATATGGCTAATGAATTAAAAATTATATCGTAACACAACTTTACTTAATTAAGAAAGTTATGAAATGTCTAACACTTTTCTCACACATAAACAAAAAAAATTCGAATCCAAAATACTATTCCAATGTTCAATTATAATTATTTTAACCAGTAGCAACTCTTACCTTCTATCTAAAGAGAGTAAACTACAATGTAAAAACTAACAAATCGACCATAGGCTATCATGGTATATAAAATTTGGCCCTTTTGTTAATTTAACTAGAGGAAATTACATGATTTGTCACTTTTTCTTTTTTTTTTATTTTAAAATTGTATACCCTTTTTAAATTTTTTTTAAATATGCTTTTGTTTATTTTTTTTATTCTAAAAATGCCCCCTTTCTTAATCTCTCTGTCCAGCCCCCTTTCTTAACAAATCTCTCCCAAGCTATCCCGCTCTTCTCAAATCTCTCTGAACTTTTCTTCCAGCCCTCTCACCGTTTGTTGCCATTGATTTTGCTGTCGAGCTACCATCGACGACCTCCTCTCTGAACTTTTCTTCCCGTCCTCTCACCGTTTACTACCATTGATTTCGCCGTTGAGCCGCCATCACTGACCTCTACAGCTGTTTCTCTGCTCTATTTCTTAACAAATCCCTCCCACCCTATTCAGTTCTTCTCGAATCTATCTGAACTTCTCTTCTCGCCATCTCATGAAAATACTATTCAATCGACATTTGCTGCCATTGATTTCGCCGTCGAGCCGCCATCGACGATCTCTACAGTCATTTAATTATCGAAACCGGCTATCCCACGCGTTTCGCTTTTCATCGACAGTGTACCATCATCAATTTGTTCATGGATTTACATGCTGCAATTTCATTTTTTAATGCGTGTTTTTATTGTTGATCTAGAGTGATTTTTGAATCTATAGCAAGGTATTTTCCTCCTCTATTTTGTTATGGTAGGCAAAATAGCGTTTGATTTATATTGAAATTTGAAAATAAGCAATTTCATTTTTCTACAAGTATTACTGCTAGATAGGAAAGTTGCATGTTCACAATGTGTAATATATCTTAGATTATTTTCCTCATTTGTTTTGTTAATGTAGGCAAGACTGTGTTTGTTTTCATGGAAATTTGAAAATAAGCAGCTTCATTTTTTACAAGTATTAAAGCTAGATAGGAAAGTTGTATTTTCACAAGGTGTAATACAACTTAGATTACTTTGCTCCTCTGTTTTGTTATGATATGTAAAATTGTGTTTGTTTTACATGAAAATTTGAATATAAGCAATTTCATTTTTGTACAAGTATTAATGCAAGATAGAAAAGTTGCATGTTCACAAGTTGTAATACAACTTAGATTTATATTGTATTCAATGTTATACCTTATTATATTTATCTTTTTAAATGGTTAGGTATTGATTATATTTAATTTTTTTTTGGTAGATGGTGAAGAAAGGTTTATCTGTTTCAAATTCTAAACGTATTTTTGAAATTACAAATAAGTTGAAGAAAGCAAAGGACAAGAAGAGGAAGGACATATCTAAGACATCAAATGTCCAATTACCAAATGTGAAAGTTTGTAAAGGAAAGAAAAGCAAGTAGATAATATTA
>CANXYI010088135.1:0-13837 GCA_948208565.1 Hura crepitans
TCCTAGTACATCTTAGTACTACTAGGATGCATAGCATGTGGTACATTATATGCTTCTTATAGAATCTATAGTCTCACATATTCACCATTTGGTGTACAAAGGCATTTATAATAATACAAATAACCATTTTCCTTGATCACAAACTCAGTAGATTTCCCTTCTTGGATCATACTCATGATACTTTGAAGCCTATGATTATCTTTATGTGAATCCTTCACTAACTACATCAAAATTGGCTTGACTTGTAGCTTAGCTAACAAACCACCATTATCTTGCAGCTTCAAACTAACACCTATTGCTTTCAAAGTTGACATAAACTTCCTACTCAAAGCATCTACAATCACAGTAGCTTTCCCAGTATGGTAGTCAATAAGGTAATCATAATCCTTAATCAACTCTATCCATCTTCTTTGCCTTAAGTTTAACTCTTTTTGTGTCGATAAATACTTCAGACTCTTATGGTTAGTGAAGACATAACACTTTTCCCTATAAAGATAATAAATTTATATCTTTAGAGTAAACACAAAGGTTGTGAGCTCTAAGTCACATGTTGGGTAGTTTTTCTCATGAGTTTTTAATTGCAGTGAAGCATAAGCAATAACTTTGCCATCCTACATGAGTACACATCCCAAACCTTTCAGTGAGGCATCACTGTATATGGTAAACTCTTTTCCTAACACTAGCTAAACCAAAAATAGAGCCTCAATTAACAAAATTTTGAGCTTATCAAAACTCTCCTAACATCTGTTATCCCACTCAAACTTTACATCCTTCCTCAAAAGATATGTCATAGGGGTTGCTATTAAGGAAAACCCTTTGACAAACCTTTTATAGTATTTGACCAAACCCAATGATATCTACTTATGCCTTTTTTCGATGCTATATGCCTCAAAAATGACACTTTCTCTAGCTAAAACTCACACTTACTGGGCTTAGTGTAAAGCTTCTCATCCTTTAAGATCTGTAAAACTATTTGTATATGCTTCTCATGCTCTTCTCAGTCCTTAGAATACATAAGGATGTCATCGATAAAGACTGCCACAAACTGATCTAGAAAAAGCCTGAAGATCCAGTTCATGAGATCCATGAATGTTGCTGGTACATTAGTTAACCCAAAAGGCATCACTAGGAACTCATAGTGACTATATCTATTCCTAAAAGTTGTCTTATGTATATGTGCCTCTTTCACTCTCAGCTGATAATACCTAGATCTAGGATCAATCTTAGAGAAGACACCTGCCCCTTTAAGCTGATTAAAAAGATTATCAATCTATGGTAATGGATATTTGTTCTTAATGGTGACTTTGTTCAACTACCTGTAATCCACACAAAGTCTCAAAGAACCATCTTTCTTCTTGAAAAATAGAATTAGTGCTCTCCATAGTGAAACACTTGGTCTAATGAAACCTTTGTTAAGAAGCTCTTACAACTGTATCTTTAACTCCTTTAGCTCTATAGGAGCCATCCTATACAAAGCTATGGAAATTGGCATTATGCTTGGCATCACCTCAATTCCAAATTCTAACTCTCATTCTGGTGGCAAATCAGGTAATTTATTTGGGAAAACATCCCTAAACTTAACCACGATAGGAATCTAACTTGCTTCTAATACTTCTTTTTTGGTGTCAACTACATATGCAAGGTAGCCTTGAAAACCCTTTTGCATCATCCTTCTAGCCACAATTGTTGATACTATATTATCCATGCAATCCAATCTTTCACCTATCACTGTCACTTCTAACCCATCACTAGCTTGTAACGTGATCCTCTTCCTCTTACAATCCAGTATGGCATGATACTTAGACAACCAATCCATGCCTAAGATAAGATCAAACTCATTAAATGGAAATTCAATGAGATCCACTAAGAAAACATGTCCTTGTTTTAACAAAGGACAGTCTCTGTATACTTTATGCACTATGATGTGCTGTCCCATAGGATTGCTAACCATCCTATCAAAACCAAGGTCATCTGACTCTAAACCCCAATCTATAACCCATGCTATGCAGATACATGAATGTGTGGACCCCGAGTCTATCAGTGCTAAAGTAGGTAAATTAAAGATATGGAAAGTACCCACTATAACATCTGTGGCATTTGCCTCCTTTCTAGCCTGTATAGCATACTATTTGGCTGGAGCTCTACTTTCTGACTTGTCCTTTTGACTAGCCCTAGCTCTACTCTCGGTGTCTCTCTTGTCCCTCATCTGTGATGACCCTAGTGGCCTCACTAGACAATCTCTTTAGAAGTGCTCTTTAGAGCCATAACCCTAGCAAACTCCTAGTATAGTTTTCCAATAGGCACTGTGGTGTTTTTTGTGACAAATCTTACAAGCTGATGTCAAAACACTACCAGTCGTAGATCTAAAAGCACCTGAGGTCTGAGTCTATGCTCTGGAACCTTATCTTGATCTTTGAGATTCATCTAAATTCTTTCCCTATTGATGCTTGAACTGACCCTTTTTCTATTTCTTATCAGCTTTATAACTAGAACTACACTGTCCCTAGTCATACAACCTCTTCTTGAAGCTATCTCTCTTCTATCTTAGTTGATGTACCATCTCTGTGGTATGATAAGCTACTATCAAGGCTAAAAATTCCCTGATTTATATCGGTGTAACTTATTACATAATGTCTAGGTTTAACCCTTTCTCAAACTTCTTGCAGTGATCTTTCTCTGTAGTTACCATTGCCTTAGCATATCTACTTAAGCGATTAAACTCCTTCTCATACTCAAATATAGACCTATGCTTTTACTTCAGATCCATAAACTCCTAGTACTTCTGATCCAGGTAATGCTTAATTATGTACTTCTTCTTAAATTCTTTAAGAAAGAACTCCCATGTAAGATCATCAGTTGTCTTATGCTCTGTAATGGCCTCCCACCACTTCAAAGCTTCCTCTGATAGCATAGAAGTAATGCATGCAGTATACTCCTCCTGAGGACATTTCAATTGCTACACAATCCTAAGCACTAATCTAGTTAATACTCGGCTTTACTTGACTCATCCAGGTCCTCACCTTTGAAGCACTCAGCTTTATTCTTTAATAATCATTCCATGTATGTCTTCTAAAAAGCTTGCTGCTCTTGAGGTACTAGAGGTAGAGCTACATGTACTATAGCAACTACAGTAGCAGCAGCCATTATTGCTTGCCTAATAGACTCCAACATCATTTCTAGCCAAGCTAACTGACCCTGCTATCCATATATAGCATATCCTATGTCACTGGAGGTCGCATACTCTAGTTGTGCCCCTCCTTTCCTAACTATCGTAGGTGTATGGCTCTTTACTTCTTCCTTTACACTTCGGGTAGTACTATGACTCATCTCCATATCTATAGGTAAGAGAAATAGATTATGAACCCCACAGGTAAAATGCTATGATGTAAATATATAATATTGCTCTTCCGTAACCCATAGGTTTAGAGAAAAGCTTAAATTGGAGCTCTGTTACCACTAAAGTGTGATGCCCTCTACCTATTTCGTACATCGGACCCAAATAAGGAGCGTCAACACAATCGATATCTAATTTTGCTACCTATAAAACCCAATTAAATTAAAACTTTTATTAATCAAATGATTTCTTTATTTATGGAGTTATAAAAATGATAAAAACCATTTGGTAGCATAATAGTTGTACTGGGACACTTTCCCAAATAGTAAACTTATTAAAAACACTTCTATATTGACATACAACACATCTCAACTCCAAATGGATCCTCATAACCCTTCAAACTCATTAAAAAAATCACAGAGCCTCATGCTCAACTCAATTAGCATTCTCACATACAACATTAAGAGTTATCATACATGTCATGCAAGAAACATAAAGCTTTTACATTAAATATAGTTTTAGTTACAAAACCGACCCATGTTTTACATATTAGGCTCAATCCCTTTAGAATCACAAAAGTAACACTAACTATATTTACATCATCATCATTTTACAAAATGAAACCAAAAAGTACCCTAGAAGGTAGCCTTTATGTTCTCCTGTAGGGCAAAAGCTTTGACTCCAATCTACTGCTTTGTTACCTACACACTACAAATAGGCAATGCATTAAGCTTTTGCTTAGTGGTGTAATCACTTTAACTTGAATATGATAGTTAAAGCATGTATTTATGTAATATATGTCAAGTGAATTGGTTACCATGCAAACATTATAAATCTCACATCATTATGCATTTTTTATGCACATACTTGCCTTTAAAATACACGTAAGCCTCATTATGTCTATAGTCACAACATAATTGCTCTTAACATAATTAAAATAAACCATATGCATAAAGTGCTCATATATCACTCAAAAAGATATACACATACTCAATTACACATGTAGCAAGTATAAAACATGCATTTTGACCCATAACCATATATATGCACCATTAGCATATTTTTGGGTTTTATGACCCTATATACACCAATACAACAATTTTATGAGTATTAAACTCTACATTATACCACATGTATCATATTCATAGATTTAACTCATCATTATGTCATACTTATTAACATCACATATAATGTATCATTTATGTCATAATTACCATTATTTTATGTTTAACTTATACCCATACTAAAAAGACAACTATCCAAGGTTGGATAGCGGATATCGTTGGCCTGAAGGCCTTGCACCTAAAAGTGCTAAAACGTTTCACTCGAAGGTACTCACACCTGAAAGTGCATAAGAACATTGTACCAAAAGGCACTCATATTTGTTGATACTTAAACATATTGGCCTATAGGCCTCACACCTAAAAGTGCTAAAATACATTAGCCCGAAGGCCTTATGCCCATTGACACTTAAACATTATCCCATAGGTCTCCTACCCAAAGGTAAAAATTACAGCTACTAAATCCTAGTTAACCAGCCAACCTATCCAAATTAGGTTGTCAAATTGTATAGGCATCATTAAACTTTTTGGTTTATCTCATTTTAACCATTTTTAACATATAACATTGTTTATGTCTCAACATGTATAAACTAATCACATTGGCCATTTTGGACATCAATGAGGCCTAAACTTTCATTCTAAGTAGCCTGTATCATATAATACATATCATGGCCAACTTAGGCTCTAATGTATCACAAATATGCAACATAGTTCACATTCCTCATTGTATGCCATATTACACATAATATCGGTATTTAGTGATTTATCTACCTTTAGTGTCTATTAAAGGGCAATCATATATACTCAAAACAAAATGGCATTTGACCACTTCCTATAGCCTATACCCATGCAAACATACATATCAAACTTTATACATTCACATTTTAGTCATTTTTATCTTTCATTACTCATATATGCATTTATTTTGCATAAAGGTGCCTAATTCACACCATGCACTCATATAGTGCATTTGGCCATCACTAAGCACACACACATTCTAGTCATCATATGTTCACATTCGAAATGTCATTCAAAGCCAAAATAAGCTTTATAATCAAATTCATATGTAAAGATCATCAAATGTACATATGGCTCACATACATGAAATTTTAGCCTCTATATACCCAAGGCTACTAAAATACACACATACACCTTTACAATTATAAATCATGCTTAGATGCTCAAAATCACATCCATTTACTTCAAATTTATTATTCCTGATCATATAACATCAATATCATATAATGGCTTTATATGGTCATATTATTACATACATGCGCATGTCATCATTTAATGACCATTCAACCAACATGCTCTCACCATGAGCATCTCATTCATGCCATATAAATGCACATATTATCATTTATTAATGACGCACACATATGTGCACATGAACTACATACAACATCCTAAAATGCACAAATTCACATAATGCATTTATTACTTGATTTCACCATAATTATGCATCATACATGCATAATAAGTTTTAAGATAGCACATTATATTTATTCATCATCCATTAATGTCATTCATGCCAATTTTTCATTTATTACACATCAAACACATTAAATGCCATATTTATGTCTTAATGCCATAATGAAAACCATACCAATTTCTTTAATTTAAGGTGATTACACATCAAGATAGGTTATTCGAGATGCTCAACACTCTCCTAGACCTTTTTTTCCCTCAAAAAGCTTGGTTCGAGTTTTCGCCTACGAATTCAAAAAGGTATAATTTTCAAAAAAATATAGAAAATCATAAAAAACTCAAAATCAAAATGAGCCTATATATACTTTCTTAGGCACCTGAGGAACCTAGGAAAAATATTAGAACTAAAATAAAATTATTTGATTATCGAATGTGCACTATTCACCTCAAGAGGGAAATCGCGATTCCTTCTGGGTTACTTCGCCAAATTCGGGTTTCTTAGTGTCTATGGGTTCAATTCAAGGAGCTCTACCCTTTAAGAAAAGTTTTAGATAGTGGGTATACATGTAGAAAGAAAGAAAATGGAGAAGAGGGGTGGAAAATGGGTGTCGGCTTGGAGGGAAATAGAGAGGGGGAATTGGGATGGAAATGAAGGGAAATGGAGGGAAAAGGGTATTTATAATTTTTAAAAATTATTTTTCCCAAAACTTCATAATTTTTATCCCCTCTAGGAACATCAAAATTCCTTCATTTTTGTCCCAAAATTAGATAAATTCCTCCTCTAATTTCCCCTAAAACCTTAAGCCCGAAAAACAAAGGAAACCCAAAAAAAATTAATATAGTTTCTTTCCCGAAAATTAAGTAAAAATACTTCCTGAAATTAGAAAATTTTTATTCCAAAGTCAAAAGACTATTTGGAATATTTGAGTAATAAGTTGTAACATTTTTAGATTATTTTGAGCAACTTTTAATTTATTTTACGGTTCAATTTTGCCTGTGGCACTATTCACAGGACATTGCCATAAAATGTACTTTAGCATTTTTAACCATCCAAACAACTTCGGATTGGCTTTAAACTTTACCCAAAATTCTCTCATAATTAATACTCCCAGTTGGTACACTTAGGGCGACTCGAGTTTCGGGAAGCACTATTCATCTTAGGAAGTACTATTCATGAGAGTCGGGATTTTTAGGTCGTTACAAATATTACTTAATGTTACTTTTAGTTAAATTTATTTAGCCAACTAATGATTAAAATAGGAAAAAGGTGTTATTATGACATGCACCATATTATAATGCCATATATAAAAGCCATTACATGTATATGCTTATGAATGCATTATATCATTACGCTTTCATATTAAATGCATTACACGTTCTCGTGACATCTTATTTGCCATAACATAATCACTGTATTCCCAAATATATTATTCACATGCCATAAGGCTCCCATCTCATTACATGTATGTCATATACATCATGAATATGCAATAGACAAAATAATATGGTATTATACCACGTAAAGCTCAATATACATAATTAATGCACCACATCATGCATTAAGTCAATAAAGAATGCACTATCGTATTATATAACTTTCTTGTCATCATTTCACATAATATGATCCAAAAACATTATTAGTTCCATAAATTTAATCATACATAGCTACTAAAATATATAGCATCCATCATAAGCACTATTACATGCCATATGCCATTCGACCACTCCGTCATGGTAAGCTTTCATATATGTTTTCCTTTTATCACTCATACCACCTCATTTTTCATGATCATAAACATACACATAATCATGTATATTCATATCATAATTGTCATAATGCATGGACATACCTAAACAAATCATAACCCATATTATCATTCATGTATCTTAATGTATATCATTACATTACATATTCCTATCTCACATGCGTATGGTCGATTAACCAGTCATATACATAGTTCATCACTTGCATGTCTATTATGATGTTTCACACCTACGCACACACACTTATGCCATTTAGCTATCATGCTTCCTAATCATCTATTATGCCATTCATCACCTCATAGATCATATTTTAATGTCCATATAAGCTTTTACACTCATTCATGATCATACATCATACGTGACACACATTTATAGCATAAATATGCATATACATGCCTATGGAAACCAACATACACAAAGCCTCAAACATCCATCTCATGCATTTATCTTCATGCATCATGTCTACATAGACATACAACACTATCCATATGCATACATCATAATTTCCTATGCCTAATGCACCTATACATACATATACATGCATGGTCACATTTCACATAATATCAACATACATCATTTTCATCCATCTAACATCATAATTGATCTTAACATACATCAAATTCATTATTTAACATAATTAAATGCCAATCATTTTCATAATTATGCATTTAATACATAAATTTAATGGCATATTAAGGCATAATTAAATTTTCATAATTTATGTCAATTAAACATACCAAGAGAGTCAAAACGCACTCCTAAGGTCCGTCTACACCTTGCTCTTCCCTTTTGTCTTTAGTTTTGTCGATTTTCTCAATTGCCCATTATAGATTCAATATGTAAAAATTTGTAGAAAATCATATGGACACTAAAATGGAAAATTGACTACATAGACATGACCTTGGGCACCTAAGAAACATAGAAAAAATATCAAACTTCAAAAAATCTTACTTGATCAATCTCGGGTTACTATTTATCGAGACATGAAATTGAGCTTTTCTCTTAATTTTTTATGCAAATTGAGGTGAAAATGGCATTTACAGGTTGTAGAGGTGTGGACTTAGATCTTGAATGGAAGAAAATAAGCCAAATTTAGTGGAGGGAGGAAGAAAATGGCTTCTTTTTTGCTCCTTTAGGCATTGCTAGAACCAAAATGGGGAAGAGGATGACACTATTCATCATTTGACCTATTTGACCCCTTTTATATTTTTTTTCTTGCCTTATTTTTGACATCTGAGAGACCCATAATATTCCATAAATCAAGCCTCAAAAGACTCTAAGAATTTGTGTTAAAAAAACATAAAAAACTGATTTAAAACATAATTTTTATGGTTACCCAATTTTAGTAAAAATACTTCCCAATCTCTAAAAATTCTAATTCCAATGCCAATAGACTAATTAGAATTTTTAAGTATCAAGTTATATTAATCCCAAAATTTTTTGAGCGACTTTTGAATATTTTATGGTTTAGCTAACACTAGGTCAGTATTCACGTGACTCTATCATAAAAATTAACTATCATTTTTAACCTTCTAAATGACCTCATTTGGACTTCAAATTTCATCCAAAATTATCTTATGATTAATACTTTTGTTCAATAAGATTAGTGTGACCTGACTTTAAGAAACACTATTCATGTCCCGGGAAGTACTATTCATAACAACGAAAATTTTCTAGCATTACAAAACTATTAGTAAGGTCCACTGTGCCACTACACATATATCATGTGGCGGTAGCTAATAGTAAGGTCCATTAGGCTACTATGCATATATCAAGTGGGTGCAGCCATCAGTAAGGTCCACTGGACCATTGCACATATATCATGCAGATGTAGCCACAGTTAAAGTCTAATTGGGTCACTACACACACACATATATATATATATATACACACATATATACATACATACATATATATATATACACGCACACACACACACACACATCATACGAGTGCAGATGCCATAAGATCCATTTAGGGCCATTGCATATTTAATGAGGCCTCTATGGTCAATGTCCCATTATTTAATATCAAGAATCCTATCTACTAATTATGGGCAAAAGAGAAACTAATAGGCTAAACTAATATATAAAAGGGCAAACATTTAAGATGAATTACAAACTTAAATTGTTCTTAAGGTATGCATGTTATTATATGAATTTGCATATGAAATGATAATGATTGTCATATTTAAGTTATTATACTATAAATGAATGTTTGTTTATAAAAAATGCAGGTTTGAAATTATGCTTTGTATGTTATATATATGTATGGATTTTTATTAAGGAGTAAGCATAAAATGATAAGATAGGCAAGTAATTATTAAAGAATAAATGCTTGTAATGTGTGTGTGTGTGTTATGAGTTAGAAACATATATGTACTTTTCGTATACATGTTAAATCATTATGGTAATTGACTAACATACCTATGTACATGATATCAAAAATTGATAATTGTGATGAATTACTAGGTATATTTTAGAATGAAATAGGGACTATATGCATGTTAAATTGGCATAGTACACTCGAATATTTATATAGCTGTACCTGGGAATCACATGGTAAAATAACTTGGTTAAAGATAATCAATATATTAAAAAGATATAAAAGAACATAAGTAATATTTCAGGAACAATGTTATAATATGTATTGTATGTACTGAATTTTAATAATTGCTTATGATATGTCTTGAATGATATGCATGAGTTATATTACCACCATGAATGCATTATCCATGTGTTATTGGAACATATTTTATTGAATACACCACTAAGCTCCAAGCTTAGTGCATCTTTTATTTTTGCAATGCATAGGTAGATGAGTAGATTAAAGTTGTAAAGCTTGAACTAAGTAGTGAAAGGTTAAGAAATCTCTCTTTATTTGGTATATTTTGGTTTTTGTATTTATGCAATGTATCATAATAGGGCACTTGTTAGATGTATGCCCTAGAGCTTATGTAATAAGGTTATATTCATGTGTTTAAACCTTGTGAATTAATGTAAAAGGTATTTTCCTTTGTATCATGGTACTTTTATATATTACTTTTAATTGTTTGCAATGTCTTAAACCATGTTATAAAGTCCCTAGTATAAAATCGCAATGCAAAGAAAATCATGAAGTGTTAATGATGCGAGATTCTTATTACATGCAAATGTGATATACCTAAATATCCTTGATCATAGTCTTAACAAGATGGGACATTGTTAATGCAGATAGATTAACACATGTTATACTTCTTAATTGCATTAAGTAGTAGTTCTCATAAGTTGTAAGCATAGAGATGCTTGGAGTTAACATGTGGATGCTTACTTGGGAAGTAAGTACATCAGAGACCTACCATAAGATCTTCACATGGATACTTAATCTATGTCAGTGAAAGTATCTCATCATATCAATGGTGTAAATATCCTTAAACTAGATATCACTATCTTAAATATGGAGTGACATACTTTGATTCCAAAGCTTTTACTTCGACCAAAAAGTATACATAGCAAGGTGCTTGGGTATGGCATGGCATATTTGAAGATAGGGTAGTAATTAACAAAAGATTCACCACTCCAGATTAAAGTGGGGAGTTTATCTCATAGTTCTGATGAGTAATCTTTATTTAGGAATCTTTGGCCAAAGTAAGATGCCATATGTGAGTAGGATTTACAAAGGGCATTTTTGGAATAAAGGTGAAATTATTAGAACAATATGTCTAGGGCATAATTAGACATACTTAATTAAGCTTTGAGTTGACACAAGTCCATACTCTAAACTGGATGGGATAAAAGATGGTGAAGGGAGTTTGTTACACTGTAACTATATAAGGAAGGGTTAAGTAACACCATTTGACTTTTTAGCACTTGGGTAGTCATGATGCATAGATATATACCTCTCTTGACTTGTATACAAGTGATATGTTAATTAGTGAATTGATATTGATTTAATAAGATTTAACCTATAGAGTGCCAGTTGGACTAAGACTCTAATTCATTATGTACTCCTAAGCTGTTCTGGAAGCCCATAGGGTCACACACATAAAAGGAGTTTGAGGAAGATTCAATGATATTGAATGTTCTAATGATATGAGATATCATTGGAAGATGAATTAAGAAGAAGAAATGTGCAAATAGGCTTGGGGCCTACTTACAAATGAAAAATCTAGAAAATCAGGGTTTTTGGATTGAGGCCTTATTGAGTCCAAATTTTAATTGTTCTTGCATATGTTTTTTTTATGGAATTTTAAAAGGTTCAAAAGGCCTTAAATCAGAGTAATTATTAATCCAAATGGGGCTTAGATGTGCCACATAGGATTGATGAAAGTGGGGCCGAAGCAAATTACACATAAGTCCATTAAAAGGCTTATGCGCATATGATAGAAAAGAGCCCACTTTATAGGTCCATTCTAGTCCAGATTAGGATAGATTTTAAGTGTTAAAATCTAAACTAAATAGGGTTTATTTATGATATGAATAAGCTTTATTGTAATAGCCACCATGGGCACATTTTCTATAGTAGAAATTGTCACATAGAATAATTGAAAACACACTATTTCTTCTTCTTCCTTCATCCACTTGAAAATCCTACTAGCACTTGGATTTTCAAGTTGCTCTCTTTTATGAACTTCTTGTGTTGATTACCTTAGAGGTGTTCCCAACTGAGGATCACTAAGGTTTGTAACAACCCAATGAGAAGAGCGAAAGAAAAGGAAAGTTGTATGTTGGAATCGCATTGAGAATTTATGGTAAATACTTATTTTGTGATTTCATCATATATAAAAATTTTTGTTTTTCAATTTTTTAATGTTCCAACCTTTGCTGAGATTCCATGGATATTTAATCTCCACTATCCATGAGTCCATGAAAACCAACAATGGTATCAGAGCTAGGCTACATTAAAAAGTTAAAAACTATTGTAATTTGTTGGTATCCCACAGTTAAACTTTAAAGTTTTGGTTTGAATTTTTTGTATGCTTTTTTGATTTTATTAATTTTCTAATAGTTAGATATGGATTAAAACTAATTATAAATACTCCTTTTTCTAGGTTTGTGAATTTTTGGGATTTTATATGCTTGAATTAACTAAAATTGTGAGAATCTGCTGTGTTGGTTGACTAGAATGTTGTTATTTAATTTGATTAATTATTTAATTAGTTTCAGGCCCAAATTTTATTTTTAGGTTCTTAAAACCATAAATTTTGAATCTACTTCTGATCAATAAAATTGGATTTTATTTGATAACTAAATAATTAATTGAATAGTAAACTTAGGTTTTGACAACATCTGTTGACTAGTTTTGAAAATTTTTATTTATTTTAATTTTTAAATATTTTTAGTCCTAAATTATTTTTTTCAGGTTCTTAAGGAAAAAAAATTTAATTCTAGAGCTGGCCAATAAAAATTTTTTTTATTTGGTATATTTAAAAATAGTTAAACATCATTTTCAAGCTGTTTTTTCACTGTAGAAAATAACTAAATTAAGATAAATTTTTTTGAATGATTTCTTTTAATTTTAATGCACCAAATTATTTTTCATAAGTTATTAAGGGATTGAAAAGTAATTCTAGAGATGAACAATAAAATTGAATTTTATTTGATAATTAAAAGAATTATTTTAAAATAATTTTGGTTATTGATAGCTCTTATAAAACTTGTTAAGGTTTTATTAATGGTGTCAAAATTTGATTTTTCTTCCTTTCAATTCTAGACCTATTTGTTCATTATTATTGGATAATTATGAAGTTAATTTTAATATTTTGAATGCCAAAAACTAATTGCATGTGAATTGGATTCATAGTTTTGTAATAGTTATATGAACATATACCGTATTCGCTATCGGTACTGATTAACAAATTAATTTTGAGTTGATTAATTAGATTAATTAATTTGGATTAATTTTTTTCATGCTTGCTAGAATTGGTCCAAAATCATTTGGACCAATTATTTTACAAAACAATACAAATTGGTTTATTGGTAAATGCTAGAAATTGGTTTTTTGGCATTTATGTAATTCAAAAAATTCAAATTAAATATTTCAAAGATTTTATTGGAATATGCTACTAGAATTGATGCAAATTTAATTAATTAATTGGATTAAATAATTAAATTTACAAATTAATTATTGGTTGGACCAATAGTTTGAAGAAAATCAACATTTTTAAACATATATAACCCGAGAATCCCAAAAACTATTTTCAATTGGATTGAAAAATTTTCCTTTTTAGAAATGGTTTCTAAAATTGAAAGGATGTTTAAATATAGAA
>CANXYI010088187.1:0-13043 GCA_948208565.1 Hura crepitans
AAAGAGGAACAATTAGAAGGAAGAAAAGAACAAGAAAAGTTCATACAACAATCATAGCAGTAAAGGTAATTCAGTTTATCTATGATTTTCTCTTTGATATATTAAAGTCAGTTCTGATTTTCATATATCAAAGGAAGTCAATTTTAATTAAAATAGTTTTCTTTATTTAAATTTGCTACTTGGAAATCTGCTCTCTATATGCATTATAAAAGTCAAGAGTGATTTTTATAAATACATAGAGGTGGTCAGAAATGGTATAAAGATTTTAGGCTAAATGACGATATTAGAAACGATTTGATAGATGTATGAAGATATAGGTCCTCAAATTTAGGCTGATACACTTTACTATTCTAGGTTCAACTTAAGTATTCATCCTCCCCCTAAAATGGGCAACTATTTACTGCACTAATTATATCAACTAATAAAAATATTTGGCTAGGTAATAAATGATACCATTTATAGTATCTAATTCATGATACTAGAAATGGTATAATAATAACAAATTAGTCTTATTTCGAACCAACCATGCTAGAAATACAGAATTAATGGGCTACCAACAAACCAAACATTCTAATAAAATGTAGTAAATGCTACCAAGCATTTTAAGGAGGAACAATATACTTAGGACAAACTCGAAATAAATTCATTTAATCCCCCTATCCTCATAGGACTAAAGTAAATGCAATTCTAAAGAAGGTAAAAAAAAAGAGCTGAATGAAAAAAGACAATATGTAAAGAAAAATAACAAAGTTAAAAGACATAAAAAATGCAAAAAACATATAGGTCCTAGACTCTTTCAATAGGGAATTATTGGGTATCTAGGCTTATCAATCTAATAAATATAGGAAGCAACAGAACACATGTAGTATGCTCATCCTAAATTATCTACCAGCACACACATCTCAATCACATAGTGGATATAAAACACAAAATAAGTCTAAAACTAAGGATAGAGAAGCTTAGCTTAGCTAGTCAAGCTTTTCTTCAGATAAAGAAAGAATTTTTGAAATGAAGGTGACCTTAGTCTAACTTTTCATCCTTTTGATTCCCTTGTCAACATGTGAATAAATAAAAAAGGAGATAGAGGGTTAAAATAATATCATAATTACAATAAAAAGATCAAACTCAATTCGTGAGTGAAAAAATAAGGGATATATAATAAAGATGTAAAGAATAGTATCCTCTAAATAGTTAAGCATTAATTCATTTTAAACCAACATTTCAAAATTACTCCAAGAATTCCAATTAGCAGGTAAAATGAAAACAGTAGAGTAAAATATTTTAACATCAAGAAAAAGCATATATTAATAACAAATTTAGCTTAAGAAGACCCCAAGTAGCGAGAGCAAACAAATCTTAAGCTTTCAAATAGAAATAACTAGATCACATGTAATACAAGTCGTAATCAGAAATAGAATTATAAGATTACTACCGAGAAGTAAGAAAGAGCCATGATGGTCATGTTAAATGTGGAATTAAAACAAGTAGTTTATTTCTTATTATAATTCTTATTAAAAATAAAATAAAATTTCACAGAAACTTACACAAATCGAATAAGTTTAAAGTCCCTCCTCATTAAAAAAGGAAATCCTTAATTGACATTATCAATACATGGAAAATCATAATAAAGTAAAATAATTCATTAATAAAATATAATAAACTTATTAGTCTAATGAATTTAAGGCATATAGGTACAATAGAATCAATGTGATGATAAAACAAATTTATGTTATAATATCATCTAATAAACTGCAATTTGAAAAAAAAATTCGAGAAAACATTGAATATAACAAAATAGATATTCGAAATAACATAAGAATAATAAATTAGAACCCAAAAAGCCCAGAATAGAAATTCAATAACAAACCACTAAAATAATTCATAGAATTAAGTACTAGACTAGTAAAACTTATGTGCACCCTAGCCTATATATTAGGGATCATAATCAACATAAATAAAATGTAAACTTTAATCACTGTTTCAAAGCAAAATAACAGATAAAAGCTCAAAACGAAATAAAAATCTATACTAAGGCCACAAAAGCAGTAAAATATCTGTATTCAACTAAAAAAATATTGAAGACACAAAGCCAAATAGAATAAGATTGGTCTAATAGTGTTGATTAGAAACATAAATCAAAAACTTAAGTAATGAAATCAAGACTAGAAATCATGAAGGATATCTCAGTAATCACCAGAGTAAAAAAAGTTTTCAAAAAAAGAAAACAAATAGAAATATGTATATATACACAAACTAGTAGCTTAGAAGTTGACACAATATCATAGGTCATAGCCTCAAAAGCACTTATGTATTTAAGACACAATGAACACCTTAATATATTCAACAATTGTATCTAGATATTAAGTCACAAATTAGTCAAATTGATATCCATTAAAAATTTGAACTATTTCTATTTCAGTTTTAGATATGTAGCTTTGCATTTAAAAGCAGGATTTTATCAACATGATTGCAACAAAACCACACTTAGTCCATAAAATTGAATGTTTTCATGCATAAGACCAATTCATTCTTTTTAAAGGCATTAATAAATATGAACATTCATTTAAAATAGAAATGACACATTCATATAAATACTTCAAAGGAAACTAAGAGAAATAAACAAAAACTTATCTTTAAGAAGATAAATGACATTATCATAGAGAATTTCCTCCCTTTCCCTAACCTGCCATAAGGAAATAAAGGAGTTTGAATGATTTAGAGAAGGATAGAAAGATCAGGACAATAAGAAAGGAGATATGGAAGACGATATTAAATGGAAGTGAGTGAGATCAAATCTTACTAAAAATTACAGTCAAGGATCTTTATAACAAGTGAACATAAAATTTTTTGAGAAATAATAACCATAAAGTCGAGAAAGAGGAGGCATATTACCTACGAAGTTGATAAAAAAGGCCGAGGCAAAAGAGAGAGGTGGATTTGCTGGGAACAAGTTCAGGATGTCTCTGGATCTGTCAGTAGTGGCAACTGTGAATCATGTTGGTAATACTAGAGCAAAGAATCTTTGCCTTATTTTGGTGAAAGGAATTAAGGGTCACCTCAATCGTTTCCCATTCGCAAAGAGAAAGGGGTTTTTCCTACTGTCATTGTTAAGCAGCATAAACCCCAGTCCATAAGGGTTAGAGTCTGCATATACTTCGAAGATAATGTCAGTGAACTCTAATGGTGAGGTGAAAGGATCGGCTATTACTAGCCCCTATAGGAAAAAGTGTGTATATTCGTGGCTAGAAATAGTTGTTGCCAATGCTATTATTTGGGAGAGATTGTGTTGCATTTTGTGACTAAAGCAGGATGAAATGGAAGTATTAGTTTCACTTATGAGGTTGGCTTTATGTTAGGTGAGAGTAAGAGGGGTATTGAAAGAGCATTCCATGATACAAAAAAGAGGTAAAGAGAAGATGGTAGAAAGAAGGCTAAAGAAGAAGAAAGGGGGCATGGGGATTGTCGGCTGGAGAAGGAAAAGGGAAATTTTTTTTTATGGGGTTAATTATCCATATACCCTTATGGTTGCTAGCCAATTAGGTCTTAGTCAAGGGTATTTAGGTCTTTTAAGTAAAAAGATAATTTGAATCAATTATACATAATTACCCAAATTTTAATTATAAATAATTTTAAATCATGTATGATAATAGGTAAATAATAAATCTGATCTTTGTTTCTAATTAAAATCATCAACATTTATAAGAATAAATCGATAATAAAAAAGGTATTAAAAATATTAGGGTGCAAATATCTTGTATGAAATTAAGTAAAAAATGAGATAATTTAAGGAATTAAATAAATTAAATTTTTTTTGGAAAAATGATAATAATAAGATTAAAGAAAAATTCTAGGAATATATTTAGGAATTGAAAAACCAATAATAGAATCACATAAATTAGCAATTTAAGACCATATTTAAGATAAGTATTAAAATAATAAAACATTAAATACGATATTTCTAAACTAAGAAAAATCCACAAATAAAGTACATAATAATGAAGGGTTGATCTGTAAGTAGTTTTTATCAAAACATTTAGCAATTAGTTACGATAAATAATTTTATTTATATTATTTAGCTAGTTATTGTGTTTAAATTAATATTCAAAAAAATGAAATTAATTATAAAATATCAAATTACTTGAAGTAATTACGATTAGGAAAGTTTAATATATGAAATTCATAGGCTAGACATATTCAGAACATCGCAGTTGAATGTACATAGAACAAAAGAGAGTCTTATTTAATTAGTAAATATTCATAAAGAGAATTTAAGAAATTGATAAAGCCAATTTAAAATACATAATTATGATGTAATAAATTGGTATTAACAATAGGCACCAATCTATGAAAGTTCATATAGTTTGAAAGAGTTTGGCGGTATTAAAATCTTAATAACATTATTTACAGTAAAATTTGTAAATAATAATTGCGATAATTATTCAATCTATGAAGTTTAGAAAAATAAAAGAATTTTAAATCATAAAGAAAATTTAATAAACTCACCACTCATTTCAAAATTTAAATCATTCGTTTTACTTAAAAAAGTAATTTATGGTAAAATAAAAAAATACAATAAACGAAAAATGGTATTAATATAGAAATGCTAAAATGGCAATATATAATAATAAGTCTTTCATTTTCTTCAACATACAATTAAAAAAAATGAATGATTTGATAAGTAATATAGATATTCTGAATAAGAAAATAATGTGAGGGCATTAATATTAAGTACATGAACTTTAAATTTTGTATATAAAAAGAACTCTTAAAATTTATTTGAAGATGTAGATACTAAGATATTAGCAGAGTCATATATATTAAAAATTATGGTAATCTATTATGGAATTTATGAAATAATGAGTAATAATAAGTATGCCCTCTAAAATATAATCTTTAATATATCGTCTGAATCATAATTAAATAATAATAATAATAATAATAAATATGTAATAAAAATACAAAAATAAGGGTAATTATGGAGTGTCCAGTTATTTAAGATAATAAAATATAGGAAAGTTAAAAATCAACAAATACAATAAATGCAGTTTTAAAAATATGTGTATGAGCATTTAAATTATCCCACTAATGCAAAGAGATGAATGAATTTTAGAATAATCTTATTAGAATAGGTGTCCTACCATGAAACATCCAATAAATATTTTAATTCCTACACATTATAAAAAAATACTCAAAATTAAAGTAATCAATCCAAAAAAGCCATGTTGCCAAGATCCCCTAGCATATAAGTCGGGCCTCGGGTTACGACAAATTATAAACATTAATTGGTAGGGATATAACCACTTTAAAGAAAGATGAATCATTCTATGCAAAAAAATAAAAATCAATAATTAATAATTACATTTTAAAAGAACCCTCATATATAAAACCATGACGTAACGTGCCTAATACCTTCCCTATGCTTGAATCATTCTAAACCCAAAAAATAGACTAGATTATTAGGTGACTAACTACACCTAAAATAGTTAGTGGCGACTCTCACTCTCATCTTAAAAGCCACATCGAACAGCGATCCCTATGGGCATTATGCTTTAAGGTTGGGTTGCATTGTAACCTACTGCTATTCACGCGGCTGACCCGTCTTCATCAAGGAAACAGCTAAGAACTACCCCTAATTTTCATAGCTCTCAGTTCTCACCTCCTTCAGCACAAAGCAGAGTTCCAGGTCCATCTGCTGGTTAGACCTTTTCACCTAGTGAGGTTATTGACACCTTAGTGGACATCCCTAAGCTGAGCTATATACACTACGATATCAATGGGGAGTTATCTTTCACCAGCCCTCATATAGAGAAGAGCTATCCAGTTTTCTTCAAGCCTAAAAATACCACTTTGGTAAGATCTTTGGGCTAGCCATTTGTATTATTTGGACCTTAAAGTGTCACTTATGCTTTATGCTTAATTCTTTTTATCAGGTGAAGAGAGCTCATGTGCAGAGGACTGCTTTGGTGCTGGAGGCTTTTGAAAGAGCAATGATTGATGAGACTCGAGACCTGGCTGTGAGTAGTTTCCCTGTTATGGTTAATTTTATGCATTTATGCATGTTATATGTGTTATTTATGTTATGCATTGATCCTCCACCCTTTTGTAGGGTGAACTGTCGAGGTGGGTTGTTGCCCTGTGTGAGGCCCGAAGGAAAGTCAGAGCCTTCAAGGTAGCTAAGAAGCTTGTGATTTCCTCCGATGATGAAGATATGAAGGAAGAAGATAATGTTGGGGAGTAGGATATAAGGCACCGCCTCTCTTTTTGTTGGAATAGGAATTGTTTTACCTCTCTATTTCAAAACTTTTAAACTTCTATTCATGTACATACAATTTAGTTTTATTTTGAAGTACATTTTCCCTCGGGGTACATTTGTCCATAGATCTTTTATTCACCTTTGCAATCCATATGAGATTGAGATGATTTAGCATGTGTGGACTTAAAATAGCTTTAGTTTAGATAGACTTAGGATGACTTAGTTCGGGTGGACTTTGACCATACTGGGTTACGGATCAACATTTGATGATGGTGTAGACATACTTTTCTTAGTCCATACAGACTATAATGCCATCTTAAGGTCCGTATAGACTTGTTCATGTGCTTTGGATTCCCATTCCTAGTTAGGATAGGAATGATGGGGTTTTGACTTATAAATACCCCAATCCTTACTTTCCTTTGTCATGCTCCTATTATGTCCTCTTTAAATAAGGATTTATTTAAGATTTTGGAATCGAAAGTATCTTAGACTTCCCCTATTCTTATCCATTTTTCTTCCCTTAGATTATTGAGGAAGGTTCGGATTGACCCCAATTTTTTGAGTGCAATTGTGCAACATTATGACCCCACTTTCCATGTCTTTGTCTTTAACCATCAAGAGATTTCTCTAACTTTGGAAGAATTTGCTACTATCTTAGATTACAAAATTACTCTGTTTACCCCTTTAGCCCTGCCTTCTTTTGAAGATTGTTACCCTATGGACATTATCCTTACTTTAGGCTTTTCTCTTGTTGTGGCTCAAAAGATAGTGCCGGGAGTTGGTCTAATTTCTTTGCAAGCAATTTTAGACCATGCCTATCAATTTCCCATTAGCTTAACGGAATAGGTGAAGTGCATTTTATTTGTATTCTTGGGAATTGGCTCGTGAATACTTTTAAGGATGAGTCTTATGATTTTAAGACCTTTTATCTTCTAATTGAAATATATTCTGGCTGCAACCCTTTCAGCATTTTTCTAGTTGAAACCATCTAAGGTTTAGATGTTCTAAAGAAAGGACATATTGACTTTGTAACCGAGAGTCCACTCCTCTTACAAGTATATGCAAAGGGCCTATCAAGGGTTTTTGTTTTATTTACTTATGACCCTAATTTTTGCCTAGTATGCATGTGATGGTTTTTGCATAGCGGGTTTGCCTAATTTTTACTTAGGTGGTCTTTTACAGACTTTCCAACCTAATGGCCTTTTTTTTCAATAGATTTCATTATAAGAGAGGTTGGGGTTGCTTCGTTCCTCTACCTAAAAAACTTTGGGTGAAGTATGCCTCGTATTACCATTATGAGAGGAAGCTTGTAATGAATTGTGATTCACATGACCAGTGGGCTTTATGGCTTGATACTTCTATCACAGTGCGATGGAGATGTCCTTGGTGGAAAATCACCCATTTTACTCTCTCCTATCATACCGACTGTGTTCCCTTGATTGGGTTGAGGCATGCTACCTTCTATATCCCTTTATGTATCCTGAGGCAATTTGGTTTAGCATAAAGGGTACCTTCTAAGCTTTTAGGATTTCAAGGTGGTCTTTTGATGCGTCAATTCCTATACTTCTTCCCTAACTTGTGGCAACAACGTGCCATCTTAAGGGATATGCATGATTATACAACTGATGCTATTAATACTAATGAATATTACAACAAATGGAACTCAAGTGAAGTTAAAGACAATAGAACATTAGTGTTAGAAAGAAAAAATGAAGATAATATTCCTAATTTTGAAAAGAGAGAATATATGTAGAATTCAATTAATTTTATGACCTCTTCCTTAATGGTAATTTGCATATCAATGATCACAACTAAAGCATTCTTGTCATTAAATGCATTTGAAACTAAGCCCATTAATCTTGGTGAATGTATTAATTTCCATTAATAATACTATCATTACTAATCAAACTTGAAAAATGTTTTCTTGATTAGGCAATCACTCTCAGATCCCTCCAATTTTGGCATGAAGTGCCTTATTAGGTTTTCACCTCATTAGGGTATCCCAAATTTTGCCTAAACTGCCCTATTCGGGTTTTTAGCTTAGCAAACCATTTTTTTTCTTCTTCTTTTTTTCAATAGAAATACTTATTCAATTTGTTTGCATTAATGGGTTCTGAGAATTCATTACCCTCTAGATCCAAGATCTTGATGCCCCCATGCTTGAGTACTTTATTGACCAAATACAAACCTTCACAATTGGGTTTGAATTTTCCCCTAGGGTCTGATAACAAAGGTTTGAGTTGTTTGAGTACCAAGTTACCTTCTCGTATAGTTCTAGGCTTGAATTTCTTGTTGTAAGCTCTTGCAATTCTCTTCTAATACAATTGCATATGATAGAGAGCTTTAAGTCACCTTTCATCAATCAATGACAACTACTCATATCTACTTTTAGCCTATTTTGCTTCAGGCATGTTTGCTTCTAACACCACTCTTAATGAAGGTATTTCAACCATAATTGGTAGTACTGCTTCCATGTCATATATTAGTGAGTAAGGCATAGCCTAGGTAGATGTTCTAACAGTCATCCTATGTCCCCATAGTGTAAGTGGTAACATATCTGCCTAATCTTTATAGGTAACAGTCATCTTTTGCAGAATTGCAAATGGTAACATATCTAGCCAATGTTTATAGGTAATAGTCATCTTTTGTAGAATTTTATTGATATTTTTGTTAGCTACCTCTACCGCACTATTAGCTTGAGGTCGATACAGAAAAGACTTGTGATGTTAGATCTTGTACTTTTGCAAAAGTTGCCTAGTCTCTCCTTGAAACTACACCTCATTATTTGAGATGACCTGTTGTGGCAATCCATACCGGCAAATGATATTTCTTTCAACAAATTTTGCCATCTGTCATACTCCCAATTTATTGAAAGACTCAACTTTAACCCATTTTATGTAGTAATCAACTACTACTACTATAAACCTATGCCCTCTAGTAGCTGACGGCCTTATTTCCCTATTTATGTCCATTCCCTATGTTGAAAATGGCCAAGGAGATGACAAGATAGTCAAGTCATTAGGTGGTAGATGGCTAAAGTTCCTATATATCTAGCACTTGTGACACCTTTTGATGAAATCATAATAGTCAGGTTCCATGGTTAGCCAGTAATAGCCTAATCTCATGATCTTCTTCACCAGATTCCTCCTATTCATGTGAGGACTATAGACCCTATCATGCACTGCCTTAAGTACTCTTTGTGCTTCCAACTTTTCTGTACATCTGAGTTGAATTTCGTCCACTTGCCTTTTGTATAACATGCTTTTAAATGAGATAAACTGAGTGGATAACTTTTGGATAACCTTTTTGTCTTTTTTAGTGGTGCCCTCTAGGTATTGTTCTATTTCTAGGTAGGTTTGGATATCATGGTACCATGGTAAGTGTTGATTGGATTGTTTAGTGGTGGTGCTGACTATACTAATATAGGTGGGAAAACTTATCTTATTGAAATGCATCGACCTAGGTAGGTCCTTTTTAGTGTGTTTTGACATAAACATCAAGGTAGCTAAGGCATTAGTAACTTAGTTTTGTTCTCTAGGGATATGGTGAAAGATGCAGCGATTAAACCCTTTAGTGAGGTCTGTATATGTCTTGACATACTTGTTTAGGTTTTTGTCCTTGACTTCCTAATCACCTTTTAGCTATTGGATTACCAGCGTCGAGTCCCCGTAGATATCAACCATTTTTTTCCCAACTGGTGTAGAGTTTTGGGACCATATACACATGCCTCATATTTAGCCACATTATTAGTGGTTGGAAACTCTAATTTACTTGATAAGAACTTCTGTTCACCTTCCAGACTAGTGACTAGTACCCCAGCACTTACTCTTTTTTGGTTTATCGTCTCATCGAAAAACACCTTCCATCCTTCTTAGGATATTGCCCCTAAGTATTCATCTGGAAATTTATACTCTTCTTGTTTTTCTTCAATTGGGTGTTGACCTAGGAATTTGGCCATAGCTCGGCCTTTAATGGTCTTTTTGGTGATATAGGAGATATGAAATTCTTGAAGAAGCAAAATCCAACATCCCATTTTACCTATTAAGAAGGGTGCAGTTTGTAAATATCGAAGAGGGTCATACTTTGCCATTGCCTCTACCTTGTAAGATTAGAAGTAGTGACATAGCTTCATAGATGCCTAGATTCCTCCTAAACATATTTTTCTACTTTTATGTTTTTCTGTTCATAGGGGAGCGATTTTTTGCTTAGGTAATAAACTACATTCTCTATTCTACCCTCGTCTACTTATGTGATCAATGCCCTTATTGAAGATCCTTCCACTACTAGATATAGGATTAGGGGTTATCTTAGTTTTGGGGTTTTAAAATTAGAGGATTAGCCAAATACTATTTGATGAATTGGAAGGCTTTCTCACAATCATCATTCTATTCTTCAGCTGTCCTTTTGTATAATAGGTTAAATATAGGTTCACAAATTATGGTGAGTTTAGATATTAACCTATTAATGTACTGTATTTTATGTTAAAAACCCCTGACCTCCTTTTCTAATTGTGGTTTAGACATGTCCAAGATGGATTTCACCTTGTTAAGGTCGATTTCAATCCCATTTTTGCTCACTATAAATCCCAACAGTTTTCCTAACATAACTCCATAGACACACTTTTTAGGGTTAAACCTCATGTTTAATTGGTCAACCTTTGGAAGAACTTTTCTAATGCTTTGAAATGTCCTTCCCTCTCTGTAGATTTTACCATCATATCATCGACATAGACTTTAACTTCTTTATGCATCATGTTATGGAATAGTTTAATAGCCATTCGTTGATAAGTAGCTCCGTGTTCTTTAACCCAAAAGGCATTACCTTTGTATCAATATGTGCCCTATTCTATTATAATAGTAGTTTTGCATTTGTCTATTACCTTTATCAAAATCCAATTGTATCTAGAGAACCCATCAATGAATGAGTACATAGCAACCATTGCTACACTGTCTACCAACACGCCTATATGGGGCAAGGGAAAATCATCTTTTGGATATGCCTTTTTAGGTCCCGATAGTCTACTCACATCCTAGTCCTTCCATCCTTCTTCGGTATTGGTACTATGTTGGTGAGCCAAGTGGGGAAGACTATTTCTTCGATGAACTTTGCTTTGAGCAACTTGACTACCTCCACCTTTACCTTTTCTGCCCATTCAGGTCTCATTCTTTTAAGCTTTTGTCAAACTGGGATGGTGTGATTATGTGTTGGGATAGCATGTTCTGCAATTTCTCGATTGATCCTTAGCATGTCATCGTAGTTCCAGGTGAAAATTCTTTCATATTTCTTTAATAATCTCTTAAATTTTTTTCGTTCTTCAACAGTAGTATCATGGGCAATTAATATATTTCTTAGTTGTTCATTGGTGCCAAGATTAAAAGGATTAGTTTTAATGCAATTAATGTCAAAAGTGATCATGTAATGATCGTTTGTATGCACACTACCATAAGGAGAAAGATCACACAAATAAGCAAATTCATTGTTCATTTTATTAGAAAGTAAATTGTTCACCTTAAAGAGGTCACAAAGATACAATTCATCTATAAATAAATCAAAGTCTTCTAAATTAGGTATATCCTCCAGGAGGTTAAGATAGATTTCTTCGATAGCTAGTGGCTTTAGGAATACTTCCTCTATCCACTAAACTTGAGTGAGATGCTCTGATTCCCAATCAATGATGTTGATGAAGATCTCAAATCCTAGTTTGTAGCATCCCTTTATTATGGTAGGTTCTGGGGTCCCAATGTACTTAACACCCTTTTATTTGACAAAATAATCTCCTAAAGGGCTGCCTTTTCTTGGGTTGCCTCCTTTACTCGGATGATAGCCTAACCCCTTTGTATCTTTTTGATTATGTAGTTGTAAAGGCTCAGTGATGCCTTGTAAGTTCTTCCCTAAACTAGCTCTTAGGAAAAAGTCCATCCTCTTTAACATCTTGGACACTGAATTGTCTAAGGCTAAAGTGGAAACAACATAATCAACTTCAGCCTTTATAGTGATGATGTTGCCCTCGTGTGGGAATTTGATCATTTGGTGTAAGGTTGAGGGGACTCCTCCAAGCTTGTGAAACTAAGGCCTCTCTAACAAGACAAAAAAGGTGGTAGGGATATCAATCACCGTGAATTCAACTTTGTTAATGACTAGTCCCACCTATACCTTGACTATAAAAGACCCTTTAGCTTGTCTCCTAGTATCGTCATAAGCTTTTATAGTTATATTGGAGGGTGATAAATCCTCCTTCTTGATCCCCAAACTAGATAGGATTTTGGTAGGATAGACACAAAGAGAGGAGCCATCATCCACCATTGCACATCTTGTCTTTTTCCTATTTACTTTAGCTTTGATAAAGAGGGGTTTATTGTGCTCCTTTCCTTCTAAAGGCAAATCGGTGTTCAAGAATGTAATAATGCCCATGTTGCCCATTTTCATCACTTGTACAAGTTCATCTAGGGTAGTGGTTGTGGAAATAGCAACTTAACCTAAGGCTTCAACCACTTTTTACCTATTGTCTTTACATTACATTAGCAGATCCCAAATGTTGATGTTGGCCTGGGTTTTCTTAATTTGCTTTATCACCTCCTCGTGCTTATCTCCTTTGGGTTTAAGCTCTTTCTTAGGTAGGATCCAATAGTTCTTTTCTGCTTTCTCCACCATTTCTCCCTCAACCTGATTTAGGTCTCTCTTACCCTCTTTGGAATCCTTATCAGAGGATTCATCCTAGAAGTTCTTGCTCTCTCTAGCCTCATGGTCACTATCCTAGAAGCCAGTCATATGGATAGATTCACTCACCCTT
>CANXYI010088290.1:0-11173 GCA_948208565.1 Hura crepitans
ATTGTGACCGCCATCCATAAAAAGGTCCAGCTTGCTGTCCAGGTCTGTAAATGCCAATTGAAAATGTGGTCCACTAGATGTCGGTTTCTTTGGTAGGATTATTGCTGTCCCTCCCAACTCAGAGCTCAAAGGTGAAATCCCATAAAACAAATGAGGGTAAAGATGAAATTTCAGCAGCTTACATAGGAATCAAATTTTGTGGCAAACCAAAGTTTGTGGTCAAAGGATCTGCAAACCCCCTTCAAGGTGGGAGAGTTGAGCTTTAGAATTCGGTGCATCACTTCACTTAATTGTGGGGCTTTTCCTCCTAGCAGCTGCCGTGCCATTCGTTCTCCATTTGTCAGCTGGTTGTTTGCTTGGTTAGGCAGCAATTTATTATTAATATTAGCAGCGGCCTTCCCCTCTTCGTTTGCTGGTTTGTTCAGCTTGCAAATAATCTCTTGAAATTCCAAGAAGAGCTGTTGTAGTTGACTGCTCAATCGGCTCTCAAACTTTGAAAGCCTAGCTTCTATCATCGACTCTATCATTGCACGTTCACCTTGCAACAATGATTTGATCTCGTCGCCCATGGTGTATGACTTTGATACCAACTATTGTGGTCCTATATTGTGGATCAAAATAACAGACAATAAATCTTGTCAAAAGAAACTTGTACCTTCAAACACACCAAAGGGAGCAAGAACCTTGGGACTCATTAGAGAGAGAACTTAGAATTCTATTAAACTTTCTGCTCATCTTATTGATTAAATTCAGCTTATTTAAATAGAAGTTACAAGAATAACAAAATAGGAATTTGTTGTGGTCCCATGTTGAATATTGGAACACTAGGCGATAAATTAAGCTCGTTAAAGGGAGCATGTACCTTTAAGCTTGTCAATGGGAGCCAAAACTATAGGACTCATTAGAAAGAGAATCTGGTCTCTTATAATTTCTATTAAACCTTCTGCTTGTTTTATTGATTAAATACAAACTCTTTAAATAGAGGTTACAACCCTAATAAAATAAGACTTCTTTTCTAACGAGGGACTGATCCTTTCTAATTAGGAATATTAAAATGCAAAAATAAATATTAAGAAATCTTGCTATAAATGAAATACTTCCTGAATAAAATAAAATCTCCTAAATATGAAACATACTAAAAATATAACTATTAACTTCCGCTGGTCCTCAAGCTTAAAACCGTATTATAATATTCCTTCAAGCAAGATTACAATTTTGGATAGGTGGCAACCTTAGTCTTGCTAGAAATAATTTCTTAAATTTATGGCATAATTGTGTCAATTTGTTGCATAATTCTTTTATTCCTCCAGGCAAATGCCTTCGTTGAAAACTACATCATTGTTTGAAGCAATTGCACCCTAACCTAACTAAGCTTGAACTCTCAATGTGAAGTGTTGGATTGTTGTAGGAATAATGAAATTAGAGGTACTTTCTAAATCCAACAGATCCTTGGACTTCTTGAGGACATAGATTCAAACTTTAGAATTCGGGGCACCACATTGAATATTTGAGGGCTACTCCTCCTAGTGGCCGGTATCAAAGTGATACACCATGGGCAACGAGATCATATCCTTCTTGCAAAAGGAACACGTAACAATAAGTCAATAATAAAAGTTAGGCTTTCTAAGTATAAGAGTCGATTGACCAATCAACTACGATGACTCTCTTTGCAATTACAAAAGAATTTACAAGAAATTGTTTCCATGCTGAATATAATAGCAAACAAGAAGAGAGGGACTACTACAAATAGCAGTAACATATCAATGTCTAACCAAGAAAACAACCAGCTGACAGATGGAGGCAGCGTGGCACACCGGCCACTAGGAGGAAGAGCCTTGCAAGTGGAATGATGCCCCAATAACCGAAACTTGACTTTTCAACTTTTCATGAGTTTGAGAATCCATTGGATTCAAGAAGTACCCACAATTTCATTAGTTCAACAGCTGTCCAGCGGTTCAAATTGGAAATTCAACCTCAGTTTGACTTGGGTGTATTTGGTTCAAATGGAGAAAAAAAATTCCGCAAGGAAATTGGCCTAATGGAACAAACTGAACAGTGTGATATTGCTTATCTGCATTTAGAGCTTGGAAACAAGTTCTTTTCCCAAAAGGGGAGTAATCTTACAGATGCAGAAAATATAAGGGAAGTAGGGAACACTAGTTAAAAGGAGTTCAACGATGGAAAGGAAGACAATTAGGAATTCTATATTTTGTAGTTATCTTAATTAAGAGATTTTATTTAATTAGAAGATTTTATTTTATTTAGAAAGTATTTCATTTATAGCATGTTTTCATAATATTTGTTTTCCTATTCTAATAATCCCTAATTAGAAAGCAATTTATGGTTTCCTAGTTAGAAAGAACTTCCTATTTTACTAGGTTTGTAACCTCTATTTAAAGAGGCTAAATTTAATTATTAATAAAATAAGCCAAAATTTTCCAGCAAAAACATAAGATAGGCAACTCTCTTTAAAGAGTTCCAAGGTATGCAACTCCCTCTAATGAGTTCAAAGGTATAAGCTCCGTTTGATGAGCTTGATTCATTGCCTGGTGTTTTGATCCGCAAATTGGGATACAACAGAATTCTTTCCATCTAGGAAACTATTAATTCCTCTCCAATAAGGAATATTAAAATAGAAAATATAATTACTAATTTGCAGGAATTAAATTACTAATTTAGGAACCCTAATATCACTAAAAATCTACCTAAAATATCTATAAATATTTCTGTAATGGTAATAGAAAACTTGGATGATTTGTCTGTAATAGACTTGATAATGTTGGTCCAATGCTTAAGCTGATAAATTATTCGAGTAGCTAAGGTATCTCTACTTCTCATCACATTTACATGATTGAAAGACATCTTTTCACAAGATCTTCCTACATTTGTGTTCTTCCAATCCTAAATAATTGACTCTTTGTGCTGCTATAAAGGTTCATTAAGGTAGAAATTAAAATTTGAACTTGTGCTGTAAGTGGCAAACAAGATAAATGCCAACTACTAAAGTCAACTATTCATGTTCGGACCAGATAAACTTTGAAATGCAAATTAAAATAGATAAAACATTCATGTACAGATGAAATCTATGACAATGCAAAATATTTCTTTCTATTTGATATCAGTTTTTTTCAAAAAAAAAAAAAAGAATGTATAGCCTGAGAATCCAATTCTTGCTCCCCCTATGTTTACTGTTGATTATTTTGATATGTTACCTTAATTAGTTGATTCTATAATTATTGTTGATTCTGTAATTATTAGAGGCTAGCTGTATAATTTCTAATTAGTTGTAGGAATTCTGTATAAATACCTTGTACTCAATTATTTTGATACACAACAGAGAAAAAGAAATATTTTCTTTCTCAAATTGTTCATGGCATCAGAGCCTCTGTCTTTCTTCCGAGATTAAGTATCCTCCCTTCGGCAAATTTGTTCCCGTATTTTTTTATTTTATATTAGAGTGCTAAGGGTGAGTTTTTTCTCCCCTTCTATTGTCACCACTAGCACACGACAGTAGCCCACCCTCCGATCAGTCTGTCGCTGAAAAATCTTGCCCAACAGCTGCCACGTGTGATCACATGCGCCGTCACTATTCCACGCGCCGGTGCATGACTCTGCCATTTGTTGTTTTTTTGCTGTCGCTCTTCTTCCTCTGCCTTTGACCGACAGTTCCACTGCCGGCAATCCAATTTTTTCCAGCCATCAGTTCCCTTTTTTCATAGAAACAGGTTCTTTGTTCATTTTTTCCATAGTAGTTTTCTGGGTTTGTAATGGAGAATTAGACGGTTGAAAAAGGTCCCATGAATACTGATAATCCCTATCTACAAATTAGTCCAGTAAAACTAGAAGGGAGTGCAAATTATTTAGCTTGGTCTGGATCATGTCTTTTGTTTATCAAAGCTAGATGGTTACAAGGATATATTATTGGAGACAAGAAAAAACCAGATTTTTCTGATGTTGCATACAGTCAATGGGACTCTGAGAACTCTTTTGTTATGTCCCGGCTTATCAACTCAATGCAACCACAAATATCTAGACAATACCTATTACTTGATACTGTAGAAAAAATATGGAATGCCACAAAGCTAACCTATTCCCGAATGGGGAATGATTCTCAAATATTTGAGATTCGCAATTGTGTTCATAGAACCAAACAGGGTGAGTTGACCATTTCACAGTATTTTTCTGAATTGAGTGAATTGTGGTAAGAACTGGATTATTATCAAGACTTCCAAGCAGATTGTATTGGGGATGCTATAAAATTTCAATAGCTAGTGGAAAAAGAACGGATTTATGACTTTCTTGCTGGCTTAAACAATGATTTTGATCAAATACGTGTTCAGGTACTTGGCAAGACTCCTTTTCCTTCTCTTGCAGAAGCTTATTCCTATGCTCAACAGGAAGAAAGCAAGAGGAATGTCATGCTTTATACAATACCAGTTGACAAATCAAGTTTAGCTGCTACTAGTTCTGTAGAGCAGTCAAAGTCTTCTGACAAGGATAGCCTTCATTGTGACTACTGCGGCAAGCCAAGGCATACTAAAGACACTTGTTGGAATTTGCAAGGGAGACCACCAAGAGGTCATGGAGGAAAACGAGCCACTTCCACTAGGGCTCAAGCAAATCTCTCTGAATCACTAGAACCATCCCATGACACAACTTCTGCTGAAATGTTTTCTTCTCGTGAAATCTAGCACCTCAAGCGTCTTTTATCTCAGCTAGATTCTTCCACCACTGCCACCTCTAATTTTGTGAAATCAGGAACTGCTTTTATTGCTTAACTCATGGATTATTGATTTTGGTGCGAATAAACACATGACAGGCTCTTCTCAAGGCTTTCTTCACTACTCTCCATGTTTAAGAAGGGATAGTGTCAGGATAGCTGATGGGACTTTAACCCCTATTTCTGAAATAGATTCTATTGTTTGTACTCCGAATCTTACACTGAATTCCGTTCTTCACGTTTCCAAATTTCCTGTCAATTTTTTATTTGTTAGTGCCATCGCCAAATCTCTAAATTGTAAAATTGAATTTTTTCCTGATCATTGTATTTTTCAAAACCTTAAAATAGGGAGCATGATTGACAATGGTAGAGTACATGATGGCTTATATATGGTGGAAAGAAGTCCGAAATTAGATTCTAATCAAGCATTTTTTGATCAAGCATTTTTTGGCAGATATAAGGATGTCAGGAAATAATACAGTGGCATAGGCGGTTAGGACATCCATCCTTTTTTGTTTTAGAAAGATTATATCCTAGTTTGTTTTCAAAAACTCAAATAGGATCATTGTTTTGCGATGTTTGTGAATTTGCTAAGCATACTAAAACCCCTTGTCCTTTGAGTAATAATAAAAGTAGAGTTCCTTTTATGACTATTCACTCTGATATCTAGGGACCTACTCAAACTACTTCTTTATTTGGGAATCGATGGTTTGTCACTTTCATTGATTGTTGCACCAGAATGACGGGTTTATTTAATCAAAGCAAAGAGTGGATGTTTTTTCTTGCTTTCAATCTTTTCATAATATGGTCAGAACTCAATTTGATGCTAAGATTAAAATTTTACGGACTGATAATGGCAAAAAGTAAATGGATGGTCGATTTAGTGATTATTTGGAGTCACATGGGATTATTCACCAAACTAGTTGTCCTTATACTAGTCCTCAGAATGGGGTAGCTGAAAGAAAAAATAGGCATCTCTTGGAAGTCGCTAGATCTCTTATGTTCACAATGCAACTTCCCAAGATTTATTAGGGAGATGCAATCTTAGCAGCTGCCTATCTCATCAATAGAATGCCTCTAAAAACTCTACACTTTAAGAGTCCTTTAGAAATCTTGAAAGGAAAAAAAGATTACGCTGTTCCCCCTAAGGTTTTTGGGTGTGTCTGTTTTGTCCATACTAGGGATGCTGGGAAACTTGATCCTAAAGCCCTCAGAGGTGTGTTTGTTGGGTATTCCTCGACTCAAAAAGGATACAAATATTATCCTCCTCCATCTAGAAAGTACTAGGTTAGTATGGATGTTACCTTTTGAGAATTTGAACCTTATTTTTCCTCTGACATCACCTCTTTAGGGGAGTATATTGAGGGAGAAGAAGTGATGCCTAGTCCTGTAATGCTTAATGATATTAATCCTAGTGAGGGTTTTGACAAAGAAAAAGGTCCAGGTGAGACTAATATTCGAGAAGAAACTACTGTTGGGCATTTAAATAAACCTGACTTGTTGAGATATTCAAGGAAAAGTAGGATTGAAAAAGCCATCATGTAACCTACACTGCAAGAATCCTTTTCCTCTAGTGAGTCATTTCCTAATTCTGCTCCTGATTTGAATTTACCTATTGCTCAAAGAAAGGGGTTAGGTCATGTACACAACATTCTATCTCTAACTTTGTTTCCTATGACTCCTTGTCTCCCTCCTATAGAGCCTTTATCTTGTTTATTTTCTCTGTGTCTATTCCACAGGATTGGAAAGAAGCTCTCAAAGATCCTAGATGAAAAAAAGCCATGATAAAAGAAATGAAAGCTCTGAAAAAAAACGAGACTTGGGAATTAGTCACCTCTCTAAGTAAGAAGTTTGTTGGAAGCAAGTGGGTGTTTACAGTAAAATACAAAGCTGATGGCTCAATTGAAAGGTTCAAAGCCAGATTAGTAGCTAAAGGATTCACTCAGACTCATGGAGTGGATTACCAAGAGACTTTTGCACCTGTTGCCAAAATGAACACAATCAGAGTTTTTGTTGTGGTTCCGTGTTGAGGATTGGATATTGGCGATAAATCAAGCACATCAAAGGGAGCTTGTACCTCAAGACTCGTTAGAGAGAGAACTCGAACTCTTAGAATTTCTGTTTAATTTTCTGCTTCCTTTATTGATTAAATTTAATCTCTTTAAATAAAGTTACAAGCTTAGAAAAATAGGAATTCTTTTTTCACTAGGAAACTATGAATTCCTTTCCAATTAGGAATTGTTAAAATAGAAAGATAAATACTAAAAAATCTAATCATATGAAAATAAATCCTAAATAAGATAAAACTTTCTAATCAAATAAAATCTCCTAATTAAATAATATCTCCTAAATAAGATAACTACTTAAAATATAATAATATATTAATTACAACTAGTCTCTCAAACATTACTCCCTTCCTGAAAATTGAGCTTGTCCTCAAGCTCCTTTAAGCGATGGTTACAATTGAGAATAGGCAGCAAAAATGTTGGCTTCTGAAATAAATCATAAACTCCTTCGAAAAAGTGTTTCAACTTGCTGTCCCACTCCATTAAATCTTGTATTACCAAAAATTAAAGCCCATTAGAGGTTTGTTTGCTTTGTAGGATGATCGGTGTGTCTCCCAACTAATGAAACCTCGCCAATCCAACCTTATCCACCTCATTCGTACGTTGATTCTCAAAGAACCGTTTGCAGCAATTAGCACAAATTAAAGGATCATCAGTTCTATTGTAAGTGGGAAAATCCAATTTTGTGCATTGAGGCATTGTTGTGTTTGCTGTAGTTCCAACCAATATATTATTCTGACCAGTTGCCGGAACATTTGTTGCACCTACTCCCTTAGGAGCGGCGACAACAACCCTACCTCCAATTGGCGTGGCATCTCGCCTCACTCTCAGCCGCTATCAATTTTGGGTTCCCAACCCCTAATCTTTGCAACTGTTCCTGAAGAACCTAAATGATCCTTTCCTCCAACCGTTGTTCCATTGCTGAAATCTTGGAGTCTCTGAGAGCACACTCTTCCTGTAGTCGAACCTCGATTTCGTCGCCCATAGTGTTAGGCTCTGATACTAATTGTTGTGGTCCCGTGTTGAGGATCGGACACTTGCGATAAATCAAACTCATCAAATGGAACTTGTAACTTAGGACTCATTAGAGAGAGAACCTGAACTCTTAGAATTTCTGTTTAATTTTCTGATTCCTTTATTGATTAAATTCAAATTCTTTAAATAGAGGTTACAAGCTTAGCAAATAGGAATTCTTTTCTAACTAGAAAACTATGAATTCCTTTCTAATTAGAAATTGTTAAAACAGGAAGATAAATATTTAAAAATCCTACCATATGAAAATAAATCCTAATTAAGATAAAACTTTCTAATCAAATAAAATCTCCGAATTAAATAATATCTCCTAAATAAGATAATTACTTAAAATATAATAATATATTAATTACAGCTGGTCTCTCAATTACAGCTGTAACAATTTTTCTATCTTGTACATCTAATTTTGATTGGGAATTACAGCAATTTGATTTTAAAAATGCATTTCTACATAGAGATCTAGAAGAGGAAGTCTACATGGAAATTCCACCTGGGTTTGATAATGAGAAGACTTAAGGGAAGGTGTGTAGATTGAAGAAGGCATTGTATGTATTGAAACAATCTCATAGAGCTTGGTTTGATAAATTCAGCAAAACCATGATCTCTTTCGGATATCAACAAAGCAATACTAATCACACTCTCTTTATAAAACATCACAAGGGTAAGATCACTATTCTCATTGTTTATGTTGATGACAGAGTAGTGACTGGAGATGATAAAGAAAAAATGGCTTGGCTAAAAAAGCTCTTGGCCTAGAAGTTTGAAATCAAGGAACTTGGAAGGCTGTAGTATTTTCTGGGAATTGAAGTGGCTAGATCAATTAGAGGAATCTTCATTTCTCAGATTAAATATATTCTCGATTTTTTGGATGAGACTGGCATGCTAGGATGCAAACCGGCAGAATCACCCATTGAAAGCAACCATAAAATGCAAGCAGGGATTGGAGAGACTGTTGATAAAGATAGATATCAAAGACTAGTTGGGAGACTCATTTATTTATCACATACAAGACCGGATATTGCATATGCAGTAAGCTTGGTCAATCAATTCATGCATGATTCTCGAGAAACTCATATGCAAGCTGTTTTCCGTATTTTGCATTATTTGAAATCTGCCCAAGAAAGGGTCTTCTTTACTCAAAACATGGTCACCTTCGGATAGAAGCTTTTACAGATACAGATTGGGCTGGATCTCTTGATGATAAGAAATCTACATCTGGATATTGCACTCTTGTAGGAGGAAACTTAGTCACTTGGAGAAGCAAAAAACAAAATGTGGTTGCTAGATCAAGTGCATAAGCTGAATACAGAGCTATGGCTCAAGGAACTTGTGAGTTTTTATGGCTGAAAAAGTTAATAGAAGAATTAAAATTATCCAAAGGAGATGAACTCTCTTTGTATTGTGATAACAAGGCAGCCATTAGTATCACCTATAATCTTGTTCAGCATGACCGAACAAAACACATTGAGATTGATCGACACTTCATCAAAGAGAAATTGACAAGTGGTGTCTTGAGGTTATTTCCTGCGAGTTCAGATAAACAGCTAGCAGATGTGTTTACAAAAGGACTCAACAATCGATCCTTTCATACTTTGATTTGCAAGTTAGGCATGTGTGATATCTTTGCACCAACTTGAGGGGGAGTGTTGACTATTTTGATATGTCACCTTAATTAGTTGATTTTATAATTATTGCTGATTCTGTAATTATTAGAGGCTAACTGCATAATTCCTAATTAGTTGTAGGAATTCTGTATAAATACCTTGTACTCAATTATTTTGATACACAACAGAGAAAAAGAAATATTTTCTTTCTCAAATTCTTCATTTACATTAAGATAACTTAGAATTATAGCAGTAGAAAATTTCCCTAACATCTATTTTCAAGAAATCTAATCACTAGAGTTGGAATTTTGCAGATAGAATTAAACAGATCATTATCGGATTTGTATGAACTTTGATATTGCACATGCGTCGAGTACAGTCAGCCACAATGAGTATTTTCCATTATTTGAAATTTACACCTAGATTTTGACTTTTTCCAACAAAAATAATGAGTTGAAGCATTGAAGCATTGAAGCTTATGCATATGTGAGACATACACGTTCATTAACTAATAGATGATCCGTTACAGGTTATTGTATAGAATCTTGTGAGTTGGAGAAGCAAGAAAGAAGATATGGAGCCAAGATTGAGTGTTCAAGCTAAATTGGGGGCATAGCCCTTGGAACATGTGAACTATTTTGTTATGAACACGAGAGTAGGATCGTGTCACGGGGCAACAAATTGGAAAATCAGGTCCAATACACAGGTCTTTGCCCTTGTTCTTGTTCATAGACTTGCCTATGGTTGCTAGAGATTTGCAACTAGTTAAAGAGAGTCACACACCTTGGAACTTGCTAGAGAGAGTTGCCTACCTCTACAATTTCTACTAGAAATTATGACTTATCTTATTAATTGATTTCTGTCTCTTTAAATAGAGATTACAGCCCTAGAAATCTTATTAAAATAGGAGTTCTTTTCTAACTAGGAAACTTTGAATTCTTGTCTAATTAGGAAAGAAATACATCTGCAAGAATTCACTGAAAAACCGCCTAAATATCTCTAAAAAATCCTATTTCTGTAACATATTTTGGTTTAAGATTATCCCAGATGACTGATGACATATGAACTGTATTGTGATAATAAATCTGCAATCAATGCAGAGATAGGATACACTTCATTAAATGAAATTTGAAGCTAGCATTAAAAGTATCCCCTATATCCAATCAGAAGAACAATTGTAAATATGCTAACCATGAGCTTGCCAGTCTGGAAGTTTCAAGAATTGAAAAACAAACTAGTATATTGAGACATTTATTCACTACCTTGAGGGGGATAGCTTGATTTAAAAAAAAAAAATTCCTTTAGATAGCCAAGATATTATTAGCATAATCTCCTATTTTTGCAATATTCCCCACATGCTTTAGGAGATACTTTTCCTTTTACATATCTACAATTGCATATATTATGGTTTTAGTCCCTTAAAACAAATACAACTGTTGGAACTCTTTTCATCACAAGTAATAGGCATAATTTTTGTTGAAGATTGATTCAAAATCAATGGGTCAATTAACTAACTAGTGGGCCAAAGTAGTGGTGTTATGGATTCATTCATAGGGCATGTTTACAGCAGACGAGGGACTTAAGGGAGCATTAGGCAGCAGTCTTTTTGCGGACCAGGACTTCTCTTATTTATTTATTTATGTTTTTATTATTTACTAAAACAGTAGTATTTTATATGGCTTAGGACTTATTTTTGAATAGGTTATTTAATTTTGTCTTTATCTTGGGAAGCCTAATTTATAGGGTTCCTA